>CAWVNZ010001130.1:2500-20000 GCA_963930735.1 Dioctria linearis
GTTCATCCCACAGCGCCAGTTCTGCTTACCAAAAGTGGCCCACTGGGCACAATATATCATAACCTCAACCTTCATATCAAGAAAGGTGAGGTTCTTACCCATTTAAAGTTTGAGAATAGGTTAAGGTCGTTTCGGCCCTAATGCCTCTAATCATTCGCTTTACCAGATAAGATTATTTTAAATAATATTTAAATGCACCAGCTATCCTGAGGGAAACTTCGGAGGGAACCAGCTACTAGATGATTCGATAGGTCTATCGCCCCTATACCCAATTCTGACAATCGATTTGCACGTCAGAACTGCTTCGGTCCTCCATCAGGGTTTCCCCTGACTTCAACCTGATCAGGTATAGTTCATCATCTTTCGGGTGACAACATATATGCTCAAGGTACGCTCTAGTTAGAGGCATATATAATATATTCTTTAAAAAAAAAATTTATATTAAAATGCATAACTGTATAGAACGCCCCGGGATGGAATATATAATATTAATAATATATATATGATCCCATTAAATTAAACAGTTAAGTTAATTACGCCTTTAGGTTTTATATACCCAATGACTTGCACACATGTTAGACTCCTTGGTCCGTGTTTCAAGACGGGTCCCGAAGGTATCCTAAATCTATAGCATTGTTAATCATATTAACGCATATAATAAAAAAAATTAAAAAATTTAATTTAATTATTATAACACATATATAATGTATGTGTAAGCGCTATATATAATAAAAATCTGTCAATAATTTATCTGTAATCATATATGCATTTTATGTTAATTATCAAAAAATAAATTTTTTATATAATAAAACATAAACTTTGCAAAGCTGATACTTCTGATAAATTTTTCTATTATCGATCATATTAACAGATTACAATGTCCTTATATGAAAAAATTGCACATTATTATTACATTAAAAAAAAAATTAATGTATTATTAACAATGAATTTTTCATATTAGATATTCAGGTTCATCGGGCTTAACCTCTAAGCAGTTTCACGTACTATTTAACTCTCTATTCAGAGTTCTTTTCAACTTTCCCTCACGGTACTTGTTTGCTATCGGTCTCATGGTTATATTTAGTTTTAGATGGAGTTTACCACCCAATTTGTGCTGCACTATCAAGCAACACGACTCTTAAGAAATATCTTCTAGTAATCATTAACGTCACTACGGGCCTGGCACCCTCTATGGGTAAATGGCCTCATTTAAGAAGGACTTGGACTGCTAATTTATCATACTAGATTATAGATATTCCATACACTGCATCTTATATTTGTTAAAATAACAAAATAACTCAGTGCTGAACTAAATTTCTTTTCGCTCGCCGCTACTAAGAAAATCCTAGTTAGTTTCTTTTCCTTCCCTCATTAATATGCTTAAATTCAGGGAGTAATCTCATATGAGTTGAGGTTGTTTAATATTATTTCTTTTCTATACTTTGTAATAATAATTTTTATGCTTTAATAATATAATCCAAATTGCTGTTCACAGTATATAAAATTTTATACTTGATGTGCAAAGTAGATAAAAGCACATTATTATTATTTCTTATAATTAATATTATAAAAAATATCAAAAGATATCTTTTAATAATACAACATGTGCTTAAAAAGACATTAATAATATCTTTAAGCAACTTTATTAAGAAAGTCTTACAACCCTCAACCATATGTAGTCCATGCAGCACTATAAAAATAAATTTTAAAGTACGTATAGCATGGACTGCAATATGCGTTCAAAATGTCGATGTTCATGTGTCCTGCAGTTCACACGATGACGCACAGTTTGCTGCGTTCTTCATCGACCCATGAGCCAAGTGATCCTCCGCTTAGAGTATATTTTAATTTTTTTTTATTTATATAATTTTATGTCAAAAAATTTTTTTTTTTTTGTTTTTGTTAAACTTTATAAACTGTACTATTACCAATGTAAGTAATATAGCTTATTTCTATAAACTGTTCTATTACCAATGAAAGTAATATAGTTTATTTTATAAGTTTATAAATATATATATAAATATAAACATTTATATTGTTGATGAATGTCTAAATTTCTCTTAAGAGAAACTCATTTACTGTGTGTAAATAAACCGTAATTTTACAATGTAAGTAAAATAGTTTACCTTCCGCTACTAATAAATTCTAATATTACCAATGTATGTAATATATTGTTTATCTTCTTTTAACAAATTGTAATATTACCAATGTATGTAATATAATTTATTTTCTTAAGTACAACAATCATATGTTTATATGTGTATATATATATATATATAACATTTTATTTGATAGTCATTGTCGTTGTAAATATGATGTTTTTATGCTTTACTTTTTATAGTCAATCTCGTTGTAAATATTTTGTTTTCTATTTATAAGATTTATTTAACAAGCAACCAATTGCTAGTTTTTCCTTTTCTAGTCATTCTCGTTGTAAATATGCTGTTATTATAACAAACATATTCAATGACTAAGTTTATAATTGCAAGCAACCTATGCAAGCTTTTCCTTTTATTGTCATTCTCGTTGTAAATATGCTGTTATTATAACAAACAT
Organism: Dioctria linearis; assembly: GCA_963930735.1. Classification (NCBI taxonomy): domain Eukaryota; kingdom Metazoa; phylum Arthropoda; class Insecta; order Diptera; family Asilidae; genus Dioctria; species Dioctria linearis. Next base: position 5,057 of record CAWVNZ010001130.1, read on the forward strand.
ATTCAATGACTTAAGTTTATAAAATCATTAATTAAGCAAGCAACCTATGCAAGCTTTTCCTTAACTAGAGTCATTCTCGTTGTAAATATGCTGTTACTATAACAAACATATTCAATGACTTCCATTATTTATAATATCTTTAGCAAGAGCACATTTAATAACTATCTGCGAGCAAATTTGCACACTTGTTATTTTCGTTGAAAACATGTCGTTGCTGTATAACAAATATATTCAATGACATATAATATTTTTCACAGAGACAATATTCAATAACTATAAGCTTGTTATTCTCGTTGTAAATTCGTCCTTTCTTTAACAAACATATTCAATGACATATCACATATATGCTATCCGCCACAAAATAGCATCCTCTCTACTTCATCCTTTTGACGGATCAACAATATTTCCATTTCCGTGATCATCTCACGAATATATTCTGCATATTACTTATAAAGGATTACAAGCAATATATTCAGGATAGAATATATCATCATCAGATCAACTCTACATTCCAAAGACAATTTAGTCGTCTATATTCCACATATTACCATAAAAAGCAATATATCAGAATAGAATATACCAACATGAATCCTTGGAAGAGTGGAGAAATATATAATCAATGTTATAACATTAATGATCCTTCCGCAGGTTCACCTACGGAAACCTTGTTACGACTTTTACTTCCTCTAAATACTCAAATTTGGTCAACTTCCGCGAAAAGCAACCGTAACACCCATAAAGGCGTCACAGCGATCACGTCCGGAGACCTCATTAAAAAATTCAATCGGTAGTAGCGACGGGCGGTGTGTACAAAGGGCAGGGACCTAATCAATATGAATTTATGATTCACACTTACTAGGAATTCCAGGTTCATGTGAACAGTTTCAGTGCACAATCCCAAGCATGAAAGTGATTCAGCGGTTTACCCGGACCTCTCGGTCTAGGAAATACACGTTGATACTTTCATTGTAGCGCGCGTGCAGCCCAGGACATCTAAGGGCATTCCAGACCTGTTATTGCTCAATCTCATATTGCTAGACGCAATTTGTCCATTTAAGAAGCCAGTATCCGTATTAATGGGACAAACAAGCAGGTACGACTCCACCCTATATAAACACATTCAAATACTTATACATGTTAATGTAGTCCATATAAGAAGGCTATATAAAGTTTCAGCATCATAATCCTGAATGCATCTATTTAATATATTTGAATCTCGTTCGTTAACGGAATTAACCTGACAAATCACTCCACGAACTAAGAACGACCATGCACCACCAGCCATAGATTCGAGAAAGAGCTATCAATCTGTCTTACTCATTTATGTTCGGACCTGGTAAGTTTTCCCGTGTTGAGTCAAATTAAGCCGCAGGCTCCACTCCTGGTGGTGCCCTTCCGTCAATTCCTTTAAGTTTCAGCTTTGCAACCATACTTCCCCCGGAGCCCAAAAGCTTTGGTTTCCCGGGAAGCGACTGAGAAAGCCATAATAGTAGCTACACTCAATTGCTAGCTGGCATCGTTTATGGTTAGAACTAGGGCGGTATCTGATCGCCTTCGAGCCTCTAACTTTCGTTCTTGATTAATGAAAACATCTTTGGCAAATGCTTTCGCTTAAGTTAGTCTTACGACGGTCCAAGAATTTCACCTCTCGCGTCGTAATACTAATGCCCCCAACTGCTTCTATTAATCATTACCTCTTGATCTAAAAACCAATGAAAGTAGAACAGAGGTCTTATTCCATTATTCCATGCACATAATATTCAGGCATTTGAAGCCTGCTTTAAGCACTCTAATTTGTTCAAAGTAATTGTACCGGCCTACAACAACACTCGGTAAAGAGCACTGAAGCAGGTATAAATAGGAGGTATATATATTAAATCCAAATGATATGAATCAATATATATAAGAACTCCACCGGTAATACGCTCACATAACATAAGGTAATGTACAAACCAATATTATAGTAGTACTACCCGTATGAAGCACAAATTCAACTACGAACGTTTTAACCGCAACAACTTTAATATACGCTATTAGAGCTGGAATTACCGCGGCTGCTGGCACCAGACTTTCCCTCTAATGGGTCCTTGATAAAGGATTTAAAGTGTTCTCATTCCAATTACAGGGCCTCGGATATGAGTCCTGTATTGTTATTTTTCGTCACTACCTCCCCGTACTGGGAGTGGGTAATTTACGCGCCTGCTGCCTTCCTTAGATGTGGTAGCCGTTTCTCAGGCTCCCTCTCCGGAATCGAACCCTGATTCCCCGTTACCCGTTGCAACCATGGTAGTCCAAGATACTACCATCAATAGTTGATAGGGAAGACATTTGAAAGATCTGTCGTCGGTACAAGACCATACGATCGGCAAATTATCTAGAGTTCAACCATTGTAACGATCCCTATAAAAGGTATCGCTTGGTTTTAGCCTAATAAAAGCACACGTCCCAGAGGTCCGTGTTTATAATTGCATGTATTAGCTCTAGAATTACCACAGTTATCCAAGTAACTGTTACGATCTAATAAACCATAACTGATATAATGAGCCTTTTGCGGTTTCACTTTAATTTCGTTTGTACTTAGACATGCATGGCTTAATCTTTGAGACAAGCATATAACTACTGGCAGGATCAACCAGAATAATGTTTATAAGAATGATTATAAATAATAAAGATATATATATCATAAAGACATATATATTACTTTGATTACTTTTTTAAATCTTTTCTATATATATACATATATATATATAATATTAATAGCATTTTTTTTCGAAGCTTTTATATTGTTTTTGATAAAGAATTTTTAATTCTTTTATGTTGCAAAATTAACGATTGTTTTACGATATAAAACAAATCTTATTATTGTTGAAAGCGAAATTAATTTTTTTATGATATTAAATATCATTTTTAGGCGACAAGAGTATAAATTTCTTTGATACCCCTGACAAATTCTGACCATTTTAAGATCATCGTATTATAACATTGATCATGGTCTCACTAGGTCAAATAGCAAAAAAAATCAATTTTTGTCATTCTCGTTGTAAATATGTTGTTATCAAAATCAACATATTCAATGACTATCTTCATAACATTTCAGTTATCAGAAAGATCATCGTATGGTATATATCATATTGATAGTATTCCAACCTACTTTCATTTGAAATCTCTTATTAGTTTCATAATAGCATTTTTATGAGAAAGTTGAAAGGTATAGTATATATCACAATGGCGTTGATATTCCATAACCTACACTTTCGTTAGAAATTCTATAATATCCGCTGAGTACTACACAGTCTTTATAATCAAAAGTTATAAAAGACGCACCCTTGGATCGGAGATATATATATATAATTTAATATATAGTATATCTAATATAGATTTTCAATGTGCACATGGTTAATATTAGTTTTTATAATCATGTTATAAAACTAATTCACCATGTCAGGAGTACATGCACACAAATTCAACATGATTTTATAAAGATTTCTTTATAATATAATCATGTCTCGATGTCTTCAGTCTTTCGACCAGACACCGACTACTCCCTATAGTACGTCTGGAGACTGAACTGTGGAAGAGTAAATTTTTTTTTTTTTTTGATACGGCACTTGGTAGAAAGTTAACTCCCCAACCAAGTGTATCATGCAATAGCATGAGACACTTTTTGCTATTTCTTATAACAAATTTCTGCTTTTTATTGACATAAAACTTATACCAAAACCATATATCAAACACCACGTCCCATGCCATAGCATACGATACTTTATACTATTCCTTATAAGACCTTGCTAAATCCCAACTAAACAACAAGGTCTTATTTTATGGCTCCCGTGTTAAGCCATATGTGCACACAGGTATATCGACTTTTATAAGCCGTGCACCCATGCGAGGGGTAGATGCACACGAATATATATGATTTATAAGACTTCCTTATAAATTTTTTTCCAGTATCTGTGTTGGCAGGCTCAGACACCGACTACTCCCTATAGTACGTCTGGAGACTGCACTGTGGAAGAGTAAATTTTTTTTTTTTTTTGATACGGAACTTAATAGAAAGTTAACTCCCCAACCAAGTGTCCCATGCAATAGCATGAGACACTTTTTGCTATTTCTTATAACAAATTTCTTTTTTTTTTATAGACATAAAATTTATACCAAAACCATATACCAAACACAACGTCCCATGCAATAGCATGCGAGACTTTATGCTATTCCTTATAAGACCTTGCTAAATCCCAACTCAACAACAAGGTCTTATTTTATGGCTCCCGTATTAAGCCATATGTGCACACAGGTACATCGACTTTTATAGGTATAGTATAAAAGCCGTGCACCCATGCGAGGGGTAGATGCACATGAATAGATATGATTTATAAGACTTCCTTATAAAATTTTTCCCAATGTCTGAGTTTCCATCGCTCAGACAACCACTACCCCCTATAGTACGTCTGGAGACTGCACTGTGGAAGAGTCCACTGCTTTTTTTACTGGCACAAATCTTATACCAAAACCATATCCCAAACACTATGTTCCATGCAATAGCACAAGACACTTTTTGCTATTTCTTATAAGAAATTTCTGTTTTTTATTGACATAAAACTTATACCAAAACCATGTCCCATGCAATAGCATGCGAGACTTTATACTATTCCTTATACTTTTTGCTATTTCTTATAACAAATTTCTTTTTTTTATTGACATAAAACTTATACCAAAACCATGTCCCATGCAATAGCATGCGAGACTTTATACTATTCCTTATAAGACCTTGCTAAATCCCAACTCAACAACAAAGTCTTATTTTATGGCTCCCGTGTTAAGCCATATGTGCACACAGGTACATCAACTTTTATAGGTATAGTATAAAAGCCGTGCACCCATGCGAGGGGTAGATGCACATGAATAGATATGATTTATAAGACTTCCTTATAAAATTTTTCCCAATGTCTGAGTTTCCATCGCTCAGACAACCACTACCCCCTATAGTACGTCTGGAGACTGCACTGTGGAAGGGTCCACTGCTTTTTTTACTGGCACAAATCTTATACCAAAACCATATCCCAAACACTATGTTCCATGCAATAGCACAAGACACTTTTTGCTATTTCTTATAAGAAATTTCTGTTTTTTATTGACATAAAACTTATACCAAAACCATGTCCCATGCAATAGCATGCGAGACTTTATACTATTCCTTATACTTTTTGCTATTTCTTATAACAAATTTCTTTTTTTTATTGACATAAAACTTATACCAAAACCATGTCCCATGCAATAGCATGCGAGACTTTATACTATTCCTTATAAGACCTTGCTAAATCCCAACTCAACAACAAAGTCTTATTTTATGGCTCCCGTGTTAAGCCATATGTGCACACAGGTACATCAACTTTTATAGGTATAGTATAAAAGCCGTGCACCCATGCGAGGGGTAGATGCACATGAATAGATATGATTTATAAGACTTCCTTATAAAATTTTTCCCAATGTCTGAGTTTCCATCGCTCAGACAACCACTACCCCCTATAGTACGTCTGGAGACTGCACTGTGGAAGGGTCCACTGCTTTTTTTACTGGCACAAATCTTATACCAAAACCATATCCCAAACACTATGTTCCATGCAATAGCACAAGACACTTTTTGCTATTTCTTATAAGAAATTTCTGTTTTTTATTGACATAAAACTTATACCAAAACCATGTCCCATGCAATAGCATGCGAGACTTTATACTATTCCTTATACTTTTTGCTATTTCTTATAACAAATTTCTTTTTTTTATTGACATAAAACTTATACCAAAACCATGTCCCATGCAATAGCATGCGAGACTTTATACTATTCCTTATAAGACCTTGCTAAATCCCAACTCAACAACAAAGTCTTATTTTATGGCTCCCGTGTTAAGCCATATGTGCACACAGGTACATCAACTTTTATAGGTATAGTATAAAAGCCGTGCACCCATGCGAGGGGTAGATGCACATGAATAGATATGATTTATAAGACTTCCTTATAAAATTTTTCCCAATGTCTGAGTTTCCATCGCTCAGACAACCACTACCCCCTATAGTACGTCTGGAGACTGCACTGTGGAAGGGTCCACTGCTTTTTTTACTGGCACAAATCTTATACCAAAACCATATCCCAAACACTATGTTCCATGCAATAGCACAAGACACTTTTTGCTATTTCTTATAAGAAATTTCTGTTTTTTATTGACATAAAACTTATACCAAAACCATGTCCCATGCAATAGCATGCGAGACTTTATACTATTCCTTATACTTTTTGCTATTTCTTATAACAAATTTCTTTTTTTTATTGACATAAAACTTATACCAAAACCATATACCAAATACCACGTCCCATGCAATAGCATGCGAGACTTTATGCTATTCCTTATAAGACCTTGCTAAATTCCAACTCAACAACAAGGTCTTATTTTATGGCTCCCGTATTAAGCCATATGTGCACACAGGTACATCGACTTTTATAGGTATAGTATAAAAGCCGTGCACCCATGCGAGGGGTAGATGCACATGAATAGATATGATTTATAAGACTTCCTTATAAAATTTTTCCCAATGTCTGAGTTTCCATCGCTCAGACAACCACTACCCCCTATAGTACGTCTGGAGACTGCACTGTGGAAGGGTCCACTGCTTTTTTTACTGGCACAAATCTTATACCAAAACCATATCCCAAACACTATGTTCCATGCAATAGCACAAGACACTTTTTGCTATTTCTTATAAGAAATTTCTGTTTTTTATTGACATAAAACTTATACCAAAACCATGTCCCATGCAATAGCATGCGAGACTTTATACTATTCCTTATACTTTTTGCTATTTCTTATAACAAATTTCTTTTTTTTATTGACATAAAACTTATACCAAAACCATATAACAAACACCACGTCCCATGCAATAGCATGCGAGACTTTATGCTATTCCTTATAAGACCTTGCTAAATTCCAACTCAACAACAAGGTCTTATTTTATGGCTCCCGTATTAAGCCATATGTGCACACAGGTACATCGACTTTTATAGGTATAGTATAAAAGCCGTGCACCCATGCGAGGGGTAGATGCACATGAATAGATATGATTTATAAGACTTCCTTATAAAATTTTTCCCAATGTCTGAGTTTCCATCGCTCAGACAACCACTACCCCCTATAGTACGTCTGGAGACTGCACTGTGGAAGGGTCCACTGCTTTTTTTACTGGCACAAATCTTATACCAAAACCATATCCCAAACACTATGTCCCATGCAATAGCACAAGACACTTTTTACTATTTCTTATAAGAAATTTTTGTTTTTTATTGACACAAAACTTATGCCTTTCCTAATAACTTTATGTGTATGGGATAACTTTGAAATTTTTATACATAATAACTTATATGAATTTATAAGGAATGGCATAACATATATTGATTTTTATAAGGAGCATATGAAAAATTTTGTTTTGCTACTATCTATTCTCGGGCCATACACAACGATCGTAGTCATATCATTTAATCGGAAAGCGATTTTGCGAAAAAAAATTCTCTATTAAATCATTTCCAAATTTTTTGTATGGGATACAGGAATTTTTTTTATAAGGAAAGGAAAAAACTTTTTCAGTAAAAAAAAATTTATTACTCTCCCACACTTCCGCCGTGAGTTAATATGGAGCTTTGAAATTTTTATACATAATAATTTATATGAATTTATAAGGAATGGCATAACATATATTGATTTTTATAAGGAGCATATGAAAAATTTTGTTTTGCTACTATCTATTCTCGGGCCCTACACAACGATCGTAGTCATATCATTTTATCGGAAAGCGATTTTGCGAAAAAAAATTCTCTATTAAATCATTTCCAAATTTTTTGTATGGGATACAGGAATTTTTTTTATAAGGAAAGGAAAAAACTTTTTCAGTAAAAAAAAATTTATTACTCTCCCACACTTCCGCCGTGAGTTAATATGGAGCTTTGAAATTTTTATACATAATAATTTATATGAATTTATAAGGAATGGCATAACATATACTGATTTTTATAAGGAGCATATGAAAAATTTTGTTTTGCTACTATCTATTCTCGGGCACTACACAACGATCGTAGTCATATCATTTTATCGGAAAGCGATTTTGCGAAAAAAAATTTCCTATTAAATCATATACCAATTTTTTGTATGGGATACAGGAATTTTTTTTATAAGGAAAGGAAAAAACTTTTTCAGTAAAAAAAAATTTATTACTCTCCCACACTTCCGCCGTGAGTTAATATGGAGCTTTGAAATTTTTATACATAATAACTTATATGAATTTATAAGGAATGGCATAACATATATTGATTTTTATAAGGAGCATATGAAAAATTTTGTTTTGCTACTATCTATTCTCGGGCACTACACAACGATCGTAGTCATATCATTTTATCGGAAAGCGATTTTGCGAAAAAAAATTTCCTATTAAATCATATCCAAATTTTTTGTATGGGATACAGGAATTTTTTTTATAAGGAAAGGAAAAAACTTTTTCAGTAAAAAAAAAATTATTACTCTCCCACACTTCCGCCGTGAGTTAATATAGAGCTTTGAAATTTTTATACATAATAATTTATATGAATTTATAAGGAATGGCATAACATATACTGATTTTTATAAGGAGCATATGAAAAATTTTGTTTTGCTACTATCTATTCTCGGGCACTTCACAACGATCGTAGTCATATCATTTTATCGGAAAGCGATTTTGCGAAAAAAAAATTCCTATTAAATCATATCCAAATTTTTTGTATGGGATACAGGAATTTTTTTTATAAGGAAAGGAAAAAACTTTTTCAGTAAAAAAAAAATTATTACTCTCCCACACTTCCGCCGTGAGTTAATATGGAGCTTTGAAATTTTTATACATAATAATTTATATGAATTTATAAGGAATGGCATAACATATATTGATTTTTATAAGGAGCATATGAAAAATTTTGTTTTGCTACTATCTATTCTCGGGCCCTACACAACGATCGTAGTCATATCATTTTATCGGAAAGCGATTTTGCGAAAAAAAATTCTCTATTAAATCATTTCCAAATTTTTTGTATGGGATACAGGAATTTTTTTATAAGGAAAGGAAAAAACTTTTTCAGTAAAAAAAATTTATTACTCTCCCACACTTCCGCCGTGAGTTAATATGGAGCTTTGAAATTTTTATACATAATAACTTATATGAATTTATAAGGAATGGCATAACATATATTGATTTTTATAAGGAGCATATGAAAAATTTTGTTTTGCTACTATCTATTCTTGGGCACTACACAACGATCGTAGTCATATCATTTAATCGGAAAGCGATTTTGCGAAAAAAAATTTTCTATTAAATCATTTCCAAATTTTTTGTATGGGATACAGGAATTTTTTTTATAAGGAAAGGAAAAAACTTTTTCAGTAAAAAAAAATTTATTACTCTCCCACACTTCCGCCGTGAGTTAATATGGAGCTTTGAAATTTTTATACATAATAATTTATATGAATTTATAAGGAATGGCATAACATATATTGATTTTTATAAGGAGCATATGAAAAATTTTGTTTTGCTACTATCTATTCTCGGGCCCTACACAACGATCGTAGTCATATCATTTTATCGGAAAGCGATTTTGCGAAAAAAAATTTCCTATTAAATCATATCCAAATTTTTTGTATGGGATACAGGAATTTTTTTTATAAGGAAAGGAAAAAACTTTTTCAGTAAAAAAAAATTTATTACTCTCCCACACTTCCGCCGTGAGTTAATATGGAGCTTTGAAATTTTTATACATAATAATTTATATGAATTTATAAGGAATGGCATAACATATATTGATTTTTATAAGGAGCATATGAAAAATTTTGATTTGCTACTATCTATTCTCGGGCACTACACAACGATCGTAGTCATATCATTTTATCGGAAAGCGATTTTGCGAAAAAAAATTTCCTATTAAATCATATCCAAATTTTTTGTATGGGATACAGGAATTTTTTTTATAAGGAAAGGAAAAAACTTTTTCAGTAAAAAAAAATTTATTACTCTCCCACACTTCCGCCGTGAGTTAATATGGAGCTTTGAAATTTTTATACATAATAATTTATATGAATTTATAAGGAATGGCATAACATATATTGATTTTTATAAGGAGCATATGAAAAATTTTGATTTGCTACTATCTATTCTCGGGCACTACACAACGATCGTAGTCATATCATTTTATCGGAAAGCGATTTTGCGAAAAAAAATTTCCTATTAAATCATATCCAAATTTTTTGTATGGGATACAGGAATTTTTTTTATAAGGAAAGGAAAAAACTTTTTCAGTAAAAAAAAATTTATTACTCTCCCACACTTCCGCCGTGAGTTAATATGGAGCTTTGAAATTTTTATACATAATAATTTATATGAATTTATAAGGAATGGCATAACATATATTGATTTTTATAAGGAGCATATGAAAAATTTTGATTTGCTACTATCTATTCTCGGGCACTACACAACGATCGTAGTCATATCATTTTATCGGAAAGCGATTTTGCGAAAAAAAATTTCCTATTAAATCATATCCAAATTTTTTGTATGGGATACAGGAATTTTTTTTATAAGGAAAGGAAAAAACTTTTTCAGTAAAAAAAAATTTATTACTCTCCCACACTTCCGCCGTGAGTTAATATGGAGCTTTGAAATTTTTATACATAATAATTTATATGAATTTATAAGGAATGGCATAACATATATTGATTTTTTACAAAAATTGGGAAATGAGTTTATAGATTTTCGGTTTTTCGCAAATGTGATTTCCAGTATAAGCAGATGATTAGGATTGGTGTGTAGTGTATGAAAATGGATAGTGGCAAATCAAAATTTTTTCATGTGTTCCTTATAAAATTCTCAAAAACTTTATACCTTTCCTTATAAATTCATGTAGCAATCATTGAAAATGCGATTTTCAGTATAAGGACATGATTAGGATTGGTTTGTAGTGTATGAAAATGGATATTGAAATTTTTTCATGTGTTCCTTATAAAATTCTCAAAAACTTTATACCTACCTTTATAAATTCATGTGGCAAACATCGAAAATGCGATTTCCAGTATAAGCATATGATTAGGATTGGTGTGTAGTGTATGAAAATGGATAGTGGCAAATCAACATTTTTTCATGTGTTCCTTATGGGATACAGGAATTTTTTTTATAAGGAAAGAGAAAAACTTTCTCAGTAAAAAAATTTTATTACTCTTCCACACTTCTGCCGTGAATATTTATGGAACTTTGAAAATTTTATACATAATAACTTATATGGTTTTATAAGGAATGGCATAACATATATTGATTTTTTACAAAAATTGGGAAATGAGTTTATAGATTTTCGGTTTTTCGTAAATGTGATTTCCAGTATAAGCAGATGATTAGGATTGGTGTGTAGTGTATGAAAATGGATAGTGGCAAATCAAAATTTTTTCATGTGTTCCTTATAAAATTCTCAAAAACTTTATACCTTTCCTTATAAATTCATGTAGCAATCATTGAAAATGCGATTTTCAGTATAAGGACATGATTAGGATTGGTTTGTAGTGTATGAAAATGGATATTGAAATTTTTTCATGTGTTCCTTATAAAATTCTCAAAAACTTTATACCTACCTTTATAAATTCATGTGGCAACATCGAAAATGCGATTTCCAGTATAAGCATATGATTAGGATTGGTGTGTAGTGTATGAAAATGGATAGTGGCAAATCAACATTTTTTCATGTGTTCCTTATGGGATACAGGAATTTTTTTTATAAGGAAAGAGAAAAACTTTCTCAGTAAAAAAATTTTATTACTCTTCCACACTTCTGCCGTGAATATTTATGGAACTTTGAAAATTTTATACATAATAACTTATATGGTTTTATAAGGAATGGCATAACATATATTGATTTTTTACAAAAATTGGGAAATGAGTTTATAGATTTTCGGTTTTTCGCAAATGTGATTTCCAGTATAAGCAGATGATTAGGATTGGTGTGTAGTGTATGAAAATGGATAGTGGCAAATCAAAATTTTTTCATGTGTTCCTTATAAAATTCTCAAAAACTTTATACCTTTCCTTATAAATTCATGTAGCAATCATTGAAAATGCGATTTTCAGTATAAGGACATGATTAGGATTGGTTTGTAGTGTATGAAAATGGATATTGAAATTTTTTCATGTGTTCCTTATAAAATTCTCAAAAACTTTATACCTACCTTTATAAATTCATGTGGCAAACATCGAAAATGCGATTTCCAGTATAAGCATATGATTAGGATTGGTGTGTAGTGTATGAAAATGGATAGTGGCAAATCAACATTTTTTCATGTGTTCCTTATGGGATACAGGAATTTTTTTTATAAGGAAAGAGAAAAACTTTCTCAGTAAAAAAATTTTATTACTCTTCCACACTTCTGCCGTGAATATTTATGGAACTTTGAAAATTTTATACATAATAACTTATATGGTTTTATAAGGAATGGCATAACATATATTGATTTTTTACAAAAATTGGGAAATGAGTTTATAGATTTTCGGTTTTTCGCAAATGTGATTTCCAGTATAAGCAGATGATTAGGATTGGTGTGTAGTGTATGAAAATAGATAGTGGCAAATCAAAATTTTTTCATGTGTTCCTTATAAAATTCTCAAAAACTTTATACCTTCACTTATAAATTCATGTAGCAATCATCGTAAATGCAATTTCCAGTATAAGCACATGATTAGGATTGGTGTGTAGTGTATGAAAATGGATAGCGGCAAATCAACATTTTTTCATGTATTCCTTATAAAACTCTCACAAGCTTTATACCTTCCCTTATAAATTCATGTAGCAATCATCAAAAATGCGATTTCCAGTATAAGCATTGGTGTGTAGTGTATGAAAATGGATAGTGGCAAATCAACATTTTTTCATGTGTTCCTTATGGGATACAGGATTTTTTTTTATAAGGAAAGAGAAAAACTTTCTCAGTAAAAAATTTTTATTACTCTTCCACACTTCTGCCGTGAATTTTTATGGAACTTTGAAAATTTTATACATAATAACTTATATGGTTTTATAAGGAATGGCATAACATATATAGATTTTTTACAAAAATTGGGAAATGAGTTTATATATTTTCTGTTTTTCGCAAATGTGATTTCCAGTATAAGCAGATGATTAGGATTGGTGTGTAATGTATGAAAATGGATAGTGGCAAATCAACATTTTTTCATGTGTTCCTTATAAAATTCTGAAAAACTTTATACCTTTCCTTATAAATTCATGTAGCAATCATTGAAAATGCGATTTTCAATATAAGGACATGATTAGGATTTTTTTGTAGTGTATGAAAATGGATATTGAAATTTTTTCATGTGTTCCATATAAAATTCTCAAAAACTTTATACCTACCTTTATAAATTCATGTTACAAACATCGAAAATGCGATTTCCAGTATAAGCATATGATTACAATTGGTGTGTAGTGTATGAAAATGGATAGTTGCAAATCAAAATTTTTTCATGTGTTCCTTATAAAATTCTCAAAAACTTTATACCTTCCCTTATAAATTCATGTGGCAAACATTAAAAATACGCCAATTGGGCCATCTCACCAAGGGGAGTGAGGTCCACTATAGAATGTCGCATATCATATGAAAGGTCTCGGGGAGTACTATAGAACTGCGTACATACTTTTTCGATCGAGTATACTTAGTTCAAGCAAAGTTTTCAAATTACATATTTGTACATATGTATTCTTTCATCCCCACCCCATAATTTTCCCAAATATTATCCGATTTCAAAAATTCCTTTTGATTATTTTTTTCTGATTTTTTTATGATTTTTTGAGACTATTTGCCACCCCTCCCTCTTGGGTTGCAAAAAATCTTTTTCCACGGCCAAAATTTTTATCGAAAAATTTCATTTTGAAACTTTCTTCTACGAATTTCAAATAAATTCAATTTTTGAATTTTTTATGGATGACCGCTTATCACAAGATTACCTATACAAAATTTCAGCAACATATGATGTTATTTACCTATTTAAAAATAAATATAACTGTCAGAATTTTCCATGCGCACTTTGCGCCACCTAGCGGAAGTACTATGAAACTCACGGCATAGTGGTTACAATATGAGCTACATACATGCCTCCTCTATGTCAAAAATTTTGTTTGAAGGCATTCTACCCTTTCGTTCAGATTCTATAGCAATTTAAGTGCGACAACTCCCCCGAAAATTTCGAATTTTTTCCGTTTTCCTAGGGGTACCCCTATCAAAATTTCGCGATTTTTACTTTCAACCCTAACCCAGCATGTGGGTACTTTTTGGAAAGCTCTTGATGAATACTATCTGATGGTATAGTTTTTTTTTCGATTAATTGCATTGTAACCCCTTTTTTCTACATTTTTTCCTACGTCACTGAACAATTTTCACTACCTTGGGTCAAATATACCCCAAATACTATATTTTTCTTACATTTTACCTCAATTATTTGTACTAGTAAAATATCTAAGCATTCTAGGCTTTCATCTGCAATAAACCGGAAGCCAAAAGCTTACATAGTTCGGGTGCATTCGCCGTTCAAACTTGCACCTAAAATTTGAAATTTTAAACTTTTCGTCAGCAGTTCAGTACAAATTTTTTTCTGCATTTTTACATCAATTTATAGGTTTTACGTTTTCCTCCATAGCTCTCTGTCAAATATTAACGAATTTCAATTATTCAAAGGTTTAATTGGGGTAGCGTGTGATGGTCTATCGTATAGTGTACTACGGTTTTCACCCCTTCCGAGGGGGGAGGAGAAATATCGTTTTTCGCTTATAACTGGGTACTGTGATGTCCGATCGGGAAATTGAGTATGCAGTTCTACTCAGAGAATCAGTATCTATCATTCATATACAGAAAC
>CAWVNZ010001130.1:25000-26348 GCA_963930735.1 Dioctria linearis
CTCAACCTTCATATCAAGAAAGGTGAGGTTCTTACCCATTTAAAGTTTGAGAATAGGTTAAGGTCGTTTCGGCCCTAATGCCTCTAATCATTCGCTTTACCAGATAAGATTATTTTAAATAATATTTAAATGCACCAGCTATCCTGAGGGAAACTTCGGAGGGAACCAGCTACTAGATGATTCGATAGGTCTATCGCCCCTATACCCAATTCTGACAATCGATTTGCACGTCAGAACTGCTTCGGTCCTCCATCAGGGTTTCCCCTGACTTCAACCTGATCAGGTATAGTTCATCATCTTTCGGGTGACAACATATATGCTCAAGGTACGCTCTAGTTAGAGGCATATATAATATATTCTTTAAAAAAAAAATTTATATTAAAATGCATAACTGTATAGAACGCCCCGGGATGGAATATATAATATTAATAATATATATATGATCCCATTAAATTAAACAGTTAAGTTAATTACGCCTTTAGGTTTTATATACCCAATGACTTGCACACATGTTAGACTCCTTGGTCCGTGTTTCAAGACGGGTCCCGAAGGTATCCTAAATCTATAGCATTGTTAATCATATTAACGCATATAATAAAAAAAATTAAAAAATTTAATTTAATTATTATAACACATATATAATGTATGTGTAAGCGCTATATATAATAAAAATCTGTCAATAATTTATCTGTAATCATATATGCATTTTATGTTAATTATCAAAAAATAAATTTTTTATATAATAAAACATAAACTTTGCAAAGCTGATACTTCTGATAAATTTTTCTATTATCGATCATATTAACAGATTACAATGTCCTTATATGAAAAAATTGCACATTATTATTACATTAAAAAAAAAATTAATGTATTATTAACAATGAATTTTTCATATTAGATATTCAGGTTCATCGGGCTTAACCTCTAAGCAGTTTCACGTACTATTTAACTCTCTATTCAGAGTTCTTTTCAACTTTCCCTCACGGTACTTGTTTGCTATCGGTCTCATGGTTATATTTAGTTTTAGATGGAGTTTACCACCCAATTTGTGCTGCACTATCAAGCAACACGACTCTTAAGAAATATCTTCTAGTAATCATTAACGTCACTACGGGCCTGGCACCCTCTATGGGTAAATGGCCTCATTTAAGAAGGACTTGGACTGCTAATTTATCATACTAGATTATAGATATTCCATACACTGCATCTTATATTTGTTAAAATAACAAAATAACTCAGTGCTGAACTAAATTTCTTTTCGCTCGCCGCTACTAAGAAAATCCTAGTTAGTTTCTTTTCCTTCCCTCATTAATATGCTTAAATTCAGGGAGTAATCTCATATGAGTTG
>CAWVNZ010001131.1:0-39477 GCA_963930735.1 Dioctria linearis
AATTATTCAAAAAATAATTTTCTACTGTCACAAATTTTAATGGCGCCAGGGATTGCCTTTTCTATAGTAAATTTTTCAAAAACTAATTTTATACTGTCGCAAATTTTAATTGCGCCAGGGATTGCCTTTTCTATAGTAAATTATTCAAAAACTAATTTTCAACTGTCACAAATTTTAATTGCGCCAAGGATTGCCTTTTCTATAGTAAATTATTCAAAAACTAATTTTATACTGTCACAAATTTTAATTGCGCCAGGGATTGCCTTTTCTACAGTAAATTTTTCAAAAACTAATTTTATACTGTCGCAAATTTTAATTACGCCAGGGATTGCCTTTTCTATAGTAAATTATTCAAAAAATAATTTTCTACTGTCGCAAATTTTAATTGCGCCAGGGATTGCCTTTTCTATAGTAAATTATTCAAAAAATAATTTTCAACTGTCACAAATTTTAATTGCGCCAGGGATTGCCTTTTATATAGTAAATTTTTCAAAAAATAATTTTCAACTGTCACAAATTTTAATTGCGCCAGGGATTGCCTTTTCTATAGTAAATTATTCAAAAACTAATTTTATACTGTCGCAAATTTTAATTGCGCCAGGGATTGCCTTTTCTATAGTAAATTTTTCAAAAACTAATTTTATACTGTCACAAATTTTAATTGCGCCAGGGATTGCCTTTTCTATAGTAAATTATTCAAAAAATAATTTTATACTGTCACATATTTTAATTGCGCCAGGGATTGCCTTTTCTATAGTAAATTATTCAAAAAATAATTTTATACTGTCGCAAATTTTAATTGCGCCAGGGATTGCCTTTTCTACAGTAAATTTTTCAAAAACTAATTTTATACTGTCGCAAATTTTAATTGCGCCAGGGATTTCCTTTTCTATAGTAAATTTTTCAAAAACTAATTTTATACTGTCGCAAATTTTAATTGCGCCAGGGATTGCCTTTTCTACAGTAAATTTTTCAAAAACTAATTTTATACTGTCGCAAATTTTAATTGCGCCAGGGATTGCCTTTTCTATAGTAAATTTTTCAAAAACTAATTTTATACTGTCGCAAATTTTAATTGCGCCAGGGATTGCCTTTTCTATAGTAAATTATTCAAAAACTAATTTTATACTGTCACAAATTTTAATTGCGCCAGGGATTGCCTTTTCTATAGTAAATTTTTCAAAAACTAATTTTATACTGTCGCAAATTTTAATTGCGCCAGGGATTGCCTTTTCTACAGTAAATTTTTCAAAAACTAATTTTATACTGTCGCAAATTTTAATTGCGCCAGGGATTGCCTTTTCTATAGTAAATTTTTCAAAAACTAATTTTATACTGTCGCAAATTTTAATTGCGCCAGGGATTGCCTTTTCTATAGTAAATTTTTCAAAAACTAATTTTATACTGTCGCAAATTTTAATTGCGCCAGGGATTGCCTTTTCTATAGTAAATTATTCAAAAACTAATTTTATACTGTCGCAAATTTTAATTACGCCAGGGATTGCCTTTTATATAGTAAATTTTTCAAAAACTAATTTTCTACTGTCGCAAATTTTAATTGCGCCAGGGATTGCCTTTTCTATAGTAAATTTTTCAAAAACTAATTTTATACTGTCGCAAATTTTAATTGCGCCAGGGATTGCCTTTTCTATAGTAAATTATTCAAAAAATAATTTTCAACTGTCACAAATTTTAATTGCGTCAGGGATTGCCTTTTCTATAGTAAATTATTCAAAAAATAATTTTCTACTGTCACAAATTTTAATTGCGCCAGGGATTGCCTTTTCTACAGTAAATTATTCAAAAAATAATTTTATACTGTCGCAAATTTAATTGCGCCAGGGATTACCTTTTCTATAGTAAATTTTTCAAAAACTAATTTTATACTGTCGCAAATTTTAATTGCGCCAGGGATTGCCTTTTCTATAGTAAATTATTCAAAAAATAATTTTATACTGTCGCAAATTTTAATTGCGCCAGGGATTGCCTTTTATATAGTAAATTTTTCAAAAACTAATTTTATACTGTCGCAAATTTTATGTGCGCCAGGGATTGCCTTTTCTACAGTAAATTATTCAAAAAATAATTTTATACTGTCGCAAATTTTAATTGCGCCAGGGATTGCCTTTTCTATAGTAAATTTTTCAAAAACTAATTTTATACTGTCGCAAATTTTAATTGCGCCAGGGATTGCCTTTTCTATAGTAAATTATTCAAAAACTAATTTTATACTGTCACAAATTTTAATTGCGCCAGGGATTGCCTTTTCTATAGTAAATTTTTCAAAAACTAATTTTATACTGTCGCAAATTTTAATTGCGCCAGGGATTGCCTTTTATATAGTAAATTTTTCAAAAAATAATTTTCAACTGTCACAAATTTTAATTGCGCCAGGGATTGCCCACAAATTTTAATTACGCCACGGATTGCCTTTTATATAGTAAATTATTCAAAAAATAATTTTCAACTGTCACAAATTTTAATTGCGCCAGGGATTGCCTTTTCTACAGTAAATTATTCAAAAAATAATTTTCAACTGTCACAAATTTTAATTGCGCCAGGGATTGCCTTTTCTATAGTAAATTTTTCAAAAACTAATTTTATACTGTCGCAAATTTTAATTACGCCAGGGATTGCCTTTTCTATAGTAAATTTTTCAAAAACTAATTTTATACTGTCACAAATTTTAATTGCGCCAGGGATTGCCTTTTCTATAGTAAATTTTTCAAAAACTAATTTTATACTGTCACAAATTTTAATTGCGCCAGGGATTGCCTTTTCTATAGTAAATTATTCAAAAAATAATTTTCTACTGTCGCAAATTTTAATTGCGCCAGGGATTGCCTTTTATATAGTAAATTATTCAAAAAATAATTTTATACTGTCGCAAATTTTAATTACGCCAGGGATTGCCTTTTATATAGTAAATTATTCAAAAAATAATTTTCAACTGTCACAAATTTTAATTACGCCAGGGATTGCCTTTTATATAGTAAATTTTTCAAAAACTAATTTTATACTGTCGCAAATTTTAATTGCGCCAGGGATTGCCTTTTCTATAGTAAATTATTCAAAAACTAATTTTATACTGTCGCAAATTTTATGTGCGCCAGGGATTGCCTTTTCTATAGTAAATTATTCAAAAAATAATTTTCTACTGTCGCAAATTTTAAATATCCCAGGGATTGCCTTTTCTACAGTAAATTATTCAAAAAATAATTTTCTACTGTCGCAAATTTTAATTGCGCCAGGGATTGCCTTTTATATAGTAAATTATTCAAAAAATAATTTTCAACTGTCACAAATTTTAATTGCGCCAGGGATTGCCTTTTCTATAGTAAATTATTCAAAAAATAATTTTCTACTGTCGCAAATTTTAAATATCCCAGGGATTGCCTTTTCTACAGTAAATTATTCAAAAAATAATTTTCAACTGTCACAAATTTTAATTGCGCCAGGGATTGCCTTTTCTATAGTAAATTATTCAAAAAATAATTTTCAACTGTCACAAATTTTAATTGCGCCAGGGATTGCCTTTTCTACAGTAAATTATTCAAAAAATAATTTTCAACTGTCACAAATTTTAATTGCGCCAGGGATTGCCTTTTCTATAGTAAATTATTCAAAAACTAATTTTATACTGTCGCAAATTTTAATTACGCCAGGGATTGCCTTTTATATAGTAAATTTTTTAAAAACTAATTTTCTACTGTCGCAAATTTTAATTGCGCCAGGGATTGCCTTTTCTATAG
This sequence comes from Dioctria linearis, assembly GCA_963930735.1. NCBI lineage: Eukaryota > Metazoa > Arthropoda > Insecta > Diptera > Asilidae > Dioctria > Dioctria linearis. The sequence goes on from CAWVNZ010001131.1 coordinate 3,753, forward strand.
TAAATTTTTCAAAAACTAATTTTATACTGTCGCAAATTTTAATTGCGCCAGGGATTGCCTTTTCTATAGTAAATTATTCGAAAAATAATTTTCAACTGTCACAAATTTTAATTGCGCCAGGGATTGCCTTTTCTATAGTAAATTATTCAAAAAATAATTTTCTACTGTCACAAATTTTAATTGCGCCAGGGATTGCCTTTTCTACAGTAAATTATTCAAAAAATAATTTTATACTGTCGCAAATTTTAATTGCGCCAGGGATTGCCTTTTCTATAGTAAATTTTTCAAAAACTAATTTTATACTGTCGCAAATTTTAATTGCGCCAGGGATTGCCTTTTCTATAGTAAATTATTCAAAAACTAATTTTATACTGTCACAAATTTTAATTGCGCCAGGGATTGCCTTTTCTATAGTAAATTTTTCAAAAACTAATTTTATACTGTCGCAAATTTTAATTGCGCCAGGGATTGCCTTTTATATAGTAAATTTTTCAAAAAATAATTTTCAACTGTCACAAATTTTAATTGCGCCAGGGATTGCCCACAAATTTTAATTACGCCAGGGATTGCCTTTTATATAGTAAATTATTCAAAAAATAATTTTCAACTGTCACAAATTTTAATTGCGCCAGGGATTGCCTTTTCTACAGTAAATTATTCAAAAAATAATTTTCAACTGTCACAAATTTTAATTGCGCCAGGGATTGCCTTTTCTATAGTAAATTATTCAAAAAATAATTTTCAACTGTCACAAATTTTAATTGCGCCAGGGATTGCCCACAAATTTTAATTACGCCAGGGATTGCCTTTTATATAGTAAATTTTTCAAAAACTAATTTTATACTGTCGCAAATTTTAATTGCGCCAGGGATTGCCTTTTCTATAGTAAATTATTCAAAAAATAATTTTATACTGTCGCAAATTTTAATTGCGCCAGGGATTGCCTTTTCTATAGTAAATTTTTCAAAAACTAATTTTATACTGTCGCAAATTTTATGTGCGCCAGGGATTGCCTTTTCTATAGTAAATTATTCAAAAAATAATTTTCAACTGTCGCAAATTTTAATTGCGCCAGGGATTGCCCACAAATTTTAATTACGCCAGGGATTGCCTTTTATATAGTAAATTATTCAAAAAATAATTTTCAACTGTCACAAATTTTAATTGCGCCAGGGATTGCCTTTTCTACAGTAAATTATTCAAAAAATAATTTTCAACTGTCACAAATTTTAATTGCGCCAGGGATTGCCTTTTCTATAGTAAATTATTCAAAAAATAATTTTATACTGTCGCAAATTTTAATTGCGCCAGGGATTGCCTTTTATATAGTAAATTTTTCAAAAACTAATTTTATACTGTCGCAAATTTTATGTGCGCCAGGGATTGCCTTTTCTATAGTAAATTATTCAAAAAATAATTTTCTACTGTCGCAAATTTTAATTGCGCCAGGGATTGCCTTTTCTATAGTAAATTTTTCAAAAACTAATTTTATACTGTCGCAAATTTTATGTGCGCCAGGGATTGCCTTTTCTATAGTAAATTATTCAAAAAATAATTTTCAACTGTCGCAAATTTTAATTGCGCCAGGGATTGCCCACAAATTTTATGTGCGCCAGGGATTGCCTTTTCTATAGTAAATTATTCAAAAACTAATTTTATACTGTCGCAAATTTTAAATATCCCAGGGATTGCCTTTTATATAGTAAATTTTTCAAAAACTAATTTTATACTGTCGCAAATTTTAATTGCGCCAGGGATTGCCTTTTCTATAGTAAATTATTCAAAAACTAATTTTATACTGTCGCAAATTTTAATTGCGCCAGGGATTGCCTTTTCTATAGTAAATTTTTCAAAAACTAATTTTATACTGTCACAAATTTTAATTGCGCCAGGGATTGCCTTTTCTATAGTAAATTATTCAAAAAATAATTTTCTACTGTCGCAAATTTTATGTGCGCCAGGGATTGCCTTTTATATAGTAAATTATTCAAAAACTAATTTTATACTGTCGCAAATTTTAATTACGCCAGGGATTGCCTTTTATATAGTAAATTTTTCAAAAACTAATTTTATACTGTCGCAAATTTTATGTGCGCCAGGGATTGCCTTTTCTATAGTAAATTATTCAAAAAATAATTTTCTACTGTCGCAAATTTTAATTACGCCAGGGATTGCCTTTTATATAGTAAATTATTCAAAAAATAATTTTATACTGTCGCAAATTTTAAATATCCCAGGGATTGCCTTTTCTATAGTAAATTATTCAAAAACTAATTTTATACTGTCGCAAATTTTAATTGCGCCAGGGATTGCCTTTTCTATAGTAAATTATTCAAAAAATAATTTTCTACTGTCGCAAATTTTAATTACGCCAGGGATTGCCTTTTCTATAGTAAATTATTCAAAAAATAATTTTCTACTGTCGCAAATTTTAATTACGCCAGGGATTGCCTTTTATATAGTAAATTTTTCAAAAACTAATTTTATACTGTCGCAAATTTTAATTGCGCCAGGGATTGCCTTTTCTATAGTAAATTTTTCAAAAACTAATTTTATACTGTCGCAAATTTTAATTGCGCCAGGGATTGCCTTTTCTATAGTAAATTATTCAAAAAATAATTTTCAACTGTCACAAATTTTAATTGCGCCAGGGATTGCCTTTTATATAGTAAATTTTTCAAAAAATAATTTTCTACTGTCACAAATTTTAATTGCGCCAGGGATTGCCTTTTCTACAGTAAATTATTCAAAAAATAATTTTATACTGTCGCAAATTTTAATTACGCCAGGGATTGCCTTTTCTATAGTAAATTTTTCAAAAACTAATTTTATACTGTCGCAAATTTTAATTACGCCAGGGATTGCCTTTTATATAGTAAATTTTTCAAAAACTAATTTTATACTGTCGCAAATTTTAATTGCGCCAGGGATTGCCTTTTCTATAGTAAATTATTCAAAAAATAATTTTCTACTGTCGCAAATTTTATGTGCGCCAGGGATTGCCTTTTATATAGTAAATTATTCAAAAACTAATTTTATACTGTCGCAAATTTTAATTACGCCAGGGATTGCCTTTTATATAGTAAATTTTTCAAAAACTAATTTTATACTGTCGCAAATTTTATGTGCGCCAGGGATTGCCTTTTCTATAGTAAATTATTCAAAAAATAATTTTCTACTGTCGCAAATTTTAAATATCCCAGGGATTGCCTTTTCTACAGTAAATTATTCAAAAAATAATTTTCAACTGTCACAAATTTTAATTGCGCCAGGGATTGCCTTTTCTATAGTAAATTATTCAAAAAATAATTTTCAACTGTCACAAATTTTAATTGCGCCAGCGATTGCCTTTTCTACAGTAAATTATTCAAAAAATAATTTTCAACTGTCACAAATTTTAATTGCGCCAGGGATTGCCTTTTCTATAGTAAATTATTCAAAAACTAATTTTATACTGTCGCAAATTTTAATTACGCCAGGGATTGCCTTTTATATAGTAAATTTTTCAAAAACTAATTTTCTACTGTCGCAAATTTTAATTGCGCCAGGGATTGCCTTTTCTATAGTAAATTTTTCAAAAACTAATTTTATACTGTCGCAAATTTTAATTGCGCCAGGGATTGCCTTTTCTATAGTAAATTATTCAAAAAATAATTTTCAACTGTCACAAATTTTAATTGCGCCAGGGATTGCCTTTTCTATAGTAAATTATTCAAAAAATAATTTTCTACTGTCACAAATTTTAATTGCGCCAGGGATTGCCTTTTCTACAGTAAATTATTCAAAAAATAATTTTATACTGTCGCAAATTTTAATTGCGCCAGGGATTGCCTTTTCTATAGTAAATTTTTCAAAAAATAATTTTCAACTGTCACAAATTTTAATTGCACCAGGGATTGCCTTTTATATAGTAAATTATTCAAAAAATAATTTTCTACTGTCGCAAATTTTAATTGCGCCAGGGATTGCCTTTTATATAGTAAATTTTTCAAAAACTAATTTTATACTGTCGCAAATTTTATGTGCGCCAGGGATTGCCTTTTCTATAGTAAATTATTCAAAAAATAATTTTATACTGTCGCAAATTTTAATTGCGCCAGGGATTGCCTTTTATATAGTAAATTATTCAAAAAATAATTTTATACTGTCGCAAATTTTATGTGCGCCAGGGATTGCCTTTTATATAGTAAATTTTTCAAAAACTAATTTTATACTGTCACAAATTTTATGTGCGCCAGGGATTGCCTTTTCTATAGTAAATTATTCAAAAAATAATTTTATACTGTCGCAAATTTTAATTACGCCAGGGATTGCCTTTTATATAGTAAATTTTTCAAAAACTAATTTTATACTGTCACAAATTTTATGTGCGCCAGGGATTGCCTTTTCTATAGTAAATTATTCAAAAACTAATTTTCTACTGTCGCAAATTTTAATTGCGCCAGGGATTGCCTTTTATATAGTAAATTTTTCAAAAACTAATTTTATACTGTCGCAAATTTTAATTGCGCCAGGGATTGCCTTTTATATAGTAAATTATTCAAAAAATAATTTTATACTGTCGCAAATTTTATGTGCGCCAGGGATTGCCTTTTCTATAGTAAATTATTCAAAAAATAATTTTCAACTGTCACAAATTTTAATTGCGCCAGGGATTGCCTTTTCTACAGTAAATTATTCAAAAAATAATTTTCAACTGTCACAAATTTTAATTGCGCCAGGGATTGCCTTTTCTATAGTAAATTATTCAAAAACTAATTTTCTACTGTCGCAAATTTTAATTGCGCCAGGGATTGCCTTTTCTATAGTAAATTTTTCAAAAACTAATTTTATACTGTCGCAAATTTTAATTGCGCCAGGGATTGCCTTTTCTATAGTAAATTTTTCAAAAACTAATTTTATACTGTCGCAAATTTTAATTGCGCCAGGGATTGCCTTTTCTACAGTAAATTATTCAAAAAATAATTTTATACTGTCGCAAATTTTAATTGCGCCAGGGATTGCCTTTTCTATAGTAAATTTTTCAAAAACTAATTTTATACTGTCGCAAATTTTAATTGCGCCAGGGATTGCCTTTTCTATAGTAAATTATTCAAAAAATAATTTTCAACTGTCACAAATTTTATGTGCGCCAGGGATTGCCTTTTCTATAGTAAATTATTCAAAAAATAATTTTCAACTGTCACAAATTTTAATTGCGCCAGGGATTGCCTTTTCTACAGTAAATTATTCAAAAAATAATTTTCAACTGTCACAAATTTTAATTGCGCCAGGGATTGCCTTTTCTATAGTAAATTATTCAAAAACTAATATTCTACTGTCGCAAATTTTAATTGCGCCAGGGATTGCCTTTTCTATAGTAAATTTTTCAAAAACTAATTTTATACTGTCGCAAATTTTAATTGCGCCAGGGATTGCCTTTTCTATAGTAAATTTTTCAAAAACTAATTTTATACTGTCGCAAATTTTAATTGCGCCAGGGATTGCCTTTTCTACAGTAAATTATTCAAAAAATAATTTTATACTGTCGCAAATTTTAATTGCGCCAGGGATTGCCTTTTCTATAGTAAATTTTTCAAAAACTAATTTTATACTGTCGCAAATTTTAATTGCGCCAGGGATTGCCTTTTCTATAGTAAATTTTTCAAAAACTAATTTTATACTGTCGCAAATTTTAATTGCGCCAGGGATTGCCTTTTCTATAGTAAATTATTCAAAAAATAATTTTCTACTGTCGCAAATTTTAATTGCGCCAGGGATTGCCTTTTCTATAGTAAATTATTCAAAAACTAATTTTATACTGTCACAAATTTTATGTGCGCCAGGGATTGCCTTTTCTATAGTAAATTATTCAAAAAATAATTTTCTACTGTCGCAAATTTTAATTGCGCCAGGGATTGCCTTTTCTATAGTAAATTATTCAAAAAATAATTTTATACTGTCACAAATTTTAATTGCGCCAGGGATTGCCTTTTCTATAGTAAATTTTTCAAAAACTAATTTTATACTGTCGCAAATTTTAATTGCGCCAGGGATTGCCTTTTCTATAGTAAATTTTTCAAAAACTAACTTTATACTGTCGCAAATTTTAATTACGCCAGGGATTGCCTTTTCTACAGTAAATTATTCAAAAAATAATTTTCAACTGTCACAAATTTTAATTGCGCCAGGGATTGCCTTTTCTATAGTAAATTATTCAAAAACTAATTTTATACTGTCGCAAATTTTAATTACGCCAGGGATTGCCTTTTATATAGTAAATTTTTCAAAAACTAATTTTCTACTGTCGCAAATTTTAATTGCGCCAGGGATTGCCTTTTCTATAGTAAATTTTTCAAAAACTAATTTTATACTGTCGCAAATTTTAATTGCGCCAGGGATTGCCTTTTATATAGTAAATTTTTCAAAAACTAATTTTATACTGTCGCAAATTTTAATTACGCCAGGGATTGCCTTTTATATAGTAAATTATTCAAAAAATAATTTTCAACTGTCGCAAATTTTAATTGCGCCAGGGATTGCCTTTTCTACAGTAAATTTTTCAAAAACTAATTTTATACTGTCGCAAATTTTATGTGCGCCAGGGATTGCCTTTTCTATAGTAAATTTTTCAAAAACTAATTTTATACTGTCGCAAATTTTATGTGCGCCAGGGATTGCCTTTTCTATAGTAAATTATTCAAAAAATAATTTTCAACTGTCACAAATTTTAATTGCGCCAGGGATTGCCTTTTCTACAGTAAATTTTTCAAAAAATAATTTTATACTGTCGCAAATTTTATGTGCGCCAGGGATTGCCTTTTCTATAGTAAATTTTTCAAAAACTAATTTTATACTGTCACAAATTTTAATTGCGCCAGGGATTGCCTTTTCTATAGTAAATTTTTCAAAAAATAATTTTCAACTGTCACAAATTTTAATTGCGCCAGGGATTGCCTTTTATATAGTAAATTATTCAAAAAATAATTTTATACTGTCGCAAATTTTATGTGCGCCAGGGATTGCCTTTTCTATAGTAAATTATTCAAAAAATAATTTTCAACTGTCACAAATTTTAATTGCGCCAGGGATTGCCTTTTCTACAGTAAATTTTTCAAAAACTAATTTTATACTGTCGCAAATTTTATGTGCGCCAGGGATTGCCTTTTCTATAGTAAATTATTCAAAAAATAATTTTCAACTGTCACAAATTTTAATTGCGCCAGGGATTGCCTTTTCTACAGTAAATTTTTCAAAAACTAATTTTATACTGTCGCAAATTTTAATTGCGCCAGGGATTGCCTTTTCTATAGTAAATTTTTCAAAAACTAATTTTATACTGTCGCAAATTTTAATTGCGCCAGGGATTGCCTTTTATATAGTAAATTATTCAAAAAATAATTTTATACTGTCGCAAATTTTAATTGCGCCAGGGATTGCCTTTTCTATAGTAAATTATTCAAAAAATAATTTTATACATTCGCAAATTTTATGTGCGCCAGGGATTGCCTTTTCTATAGTAAATTATTCAAAAAATAATTTTCAACTGTCACAAATTTTAATTGCGCCAGGGATTGCCTTTTCTACAGTAAATTATTCAAAAAATAATTTTCAACTGTCACAAATTTTAATTGCGCCAGGGATTGCCTTTTCTATAGTAAATTATTCAAAAACTAATTTTCTACTGTCGCAAATTTTAATTGCGCCAGGGATTGCCTTTTCTATAGTAAATTTTTCAAAAACTAATTTTATACTGTCGCAAATTTTAATTGCGCCAGGGATTGCCTTTTCTATAGTAAATTATTCAAAAAATAATTTTCTACTGTCGCAAATTTTAATTGCGCCAGGGATTGCCTTTTCTATAGTAAATTATTCAAAAAATAATTTTCTACTGTCACAAATTTTAATTGCGCCAGGGATTGCCTTTTCTACAGTAAATTATTCAAAAAATAATTTTATACTGTCGCAAATTTTATGTGCGCCAGGGATTGCCTTTTCTATAGTAAATTATTCAAAAAATAATTTTCAACTGTCACAAATTTTAATTGCGCCAGGGATTGCCTTTTCTACAGTAAATTATTCAAAAAATAATTTTCAACTGTCACAAATTTTAATTGCGCCAGGGATTGCCTTTTCTATAGTAAATTATTCAAAAACTAATTTTATACTGTCGCAAATTTTAATTGCGCCAGGGATTGCCTTTTCTATAGTAAATTATTCAAAAAATAATTTTCTACTGTCGCAAATTTTAATTGCGCCAGGGATTGCCTTTTCTATAGTAAATTATTCAAAAAATAATTTTCTACTGTCACAAATTTTAATTGCGCCAGGGATTGCCTTTTCTACAGTAAATTATTCAAAAAATAATTTTATACTGTCGCAAATTTTAATTGCGCCAGGGATTGCCTTTTCTATAGTAAATTATTCAAAAAATAATTTTATACTGTCGCAAATTTTATGTGCGCCAGGGATTGCCTTTTCTATAGTAAATTATTCAAAAAATAATTTTCAACTGTCACAAATTTTAATTGCGCCAGGGATTGCCTTTTCTACAGTAAATTATTCAAAAAATAATTTTCAACTGTCACAAATTTTAATTGCGCCAGGGATTGCCTTTTCTATAGTAAATTATTCAAAAACTAATTTTCTACTGTCGCAAATTTTAACTGCGCCAGGGATTGCCTTTTCTATAGTAAATTTTTCAAAAACTAATTTTATACTGTCGCAAATTTTAATTGCGCCAGGGATTGCCTTTTCTATAGTAAATTATTCAAAAAATAATTTTCAACTGTCACAAATTTTAATTGCGCCAGGGATTGCCTTTTCTATAGTAAATTATTCAAAAACTAATTTTATACTGTCGCAAATTTTAATTGCGCCAGGGATTGCCTTTTCTATAGTAAATTATTCAAAAAATAATTTTCTACTGTCGCAAATTTTATGTGCGCCAGGGATTGCCTTTTCTATAGTAAATTATTCAAAAAATAATTTTATACTGTCGCAAATTTTAATTACGCCAGGATTGCCTTTTATATAGTAAATTATTCAAAAAATAATTTTATACTGTCACAAATTTTAATTGCGCCAGGGATTGCCTTTTCTATAGTAAATTATTCAAAAAATAATTTTCAACTGTCACAAATTTTAATTACGCCAGGGATTGCCTTTTATATAGTAAATTTTTCAAAAACTAATTTTATACTGTCGCAAATTTTATGTGCGCCAGGGATTGCCTTTTCTATAGTAAATTATTCAAAAAATAATTTTCTACTGTCGCAAATTTTAATTGCGCCAGGGATTGCCTTTTCTATAGTAAATTATTCAAAAAATAATTTTATACTGTCACAAATTTTAATTGCGCCAGGGATTGCCTTTTCTATAGTAAATTATTCAAAAAATAATTTTATACTGTCGCAAATTTTAATTACGCCAGGGATTGCCTTTTATATAGTAAATTTTTCAAAAACTAATTTTCTACTGTCGCAAATTTTATGTGCGCCAGGGATTGCCTTTTATATAGTAAATTATTCAAAAACTAATTTTATACTGTCGCAAATTTTAATTACGCCAGGGATTGCCTTTTCTATAGTAAATTATTCAAAAAATAATTTTCAACTGTCACAAATTTTAATTGCGCCAGGGATTGCCTTTTCTATAGGAAATTATTCAAAAAATAATTTTCAACTGTCACAAATTTTAATTGCGCCAGGGATTGCCTTTTCTATAGTAAATTATTCAAAAAATAATTTTCTACTGTCGCAAATTTTATGTGCGCCAGGGATTGCCTTTTCTATAGTAAATTTTTCAAAAACTAATTTTATACTGTCGCAAATTTTAATTGCGCCAGGGATTGCCTTTTCTACAGTAAATTTTTCAAAAACTAATTTTATACTGTCGCAAATTTTATGTGCGCCAGGGATTGCCTTTTCTATAGTAAATTATTCAAAAACTAATTTTCTACTGTCGCAAATTTTAAATATCCCAGGGATTGCCTTTTATACAGTAAATTATTCAAAAAATAATTTTCTACTGTCGCAAATTTTATGTGCGCCCAGGGATTGCCTTTTATATAGTAAATTATTCAAAAACTAATTTTATACTGTCGCAAATTTTAATTACGCCAGGGATTGCCTTTTCTATAGTAAATTATTCAAAAACTAATTTTATACTGTCGCAAATTTTAAATATACCAGGGATTGCCTTTTCTACAGTAAATTATTCAAAAACTAATTTTATACTGTCGCAAATTTTAATTGCGCCAGGGATTGCCTTTTCTACAGTAAATTATTCAAAAAATAATTTTATACTGTCACAAATTTTATGTGCGCCAGGGATTGCCTTTTCTATAGTAAATTATTCAAAAACTAATTTTATACTGTCGCAAATTTTAATTGCGCCAGGGATTGCCTTTTCTATAGTAAATTATTCAAAAAATAATTTTCAACTGTCACAAATTTTAATTGCGCCAGGGATTGCCTTTTATATAGTAAATTATTCAAAAACTAATTTTATACTGTCACAAATTTTAATTACGCCAGGGATTGCCTTTTCTACAGTAAATTATTCAAAAAATAATTTTATACTGTCGCAAATTTTAAATGCGCCAGGGATTGCCTTTTCTATAGTAAATTTTTCAAAAACTAATTTTATACTGTCGCAAATTTTAATTGCGCCAGGGATTGCCTTTTCTATAGTAAATTATTCAAAAAATAATTTTATACTGTCGCAAATTTTAATTGCGCCAGGGATTGCCTTTTCTATAGTAAATTATTCAAAAAATAATTTTATACTGTCGCAAATTTTATGTGCGCCAGGGATTGCCTTTTCTATAGTAAATTATTCAAAAAATAATTTTATACTGTCGCAAATTTTAATTGCGCCAGGGATTGCCTTTTCTATAGTAAATTATTCAAAAAATAATTTTATACTGTCGCAAATTTTAAATATCCCAGGGATTGCCTTTTCTATAGTAAATTATTCAAAAAATAATTTTCAACTGTCACAAATTTTAATTGCGCCAGGGATTGCCTTTTCTATAGTAAATTATTCAAAAAATAATTTTCTACTGTCGCAAATTTTAAATATCCCAGGGATTGCCTTTTCTATAGTAAATTATTCAAAAAATAATTTTCAACTGTCACAAATTTTAATTGCGCCAGGGATTGCCTTTTATATAGTAAATTATTCAAAAACTAATTTTCTACTGTCGCAAATTTTAAATATCCCAGGGATTGCCTTTTCTATAGTAAATTATTCAAAAAATAATTTTATACTGTCGCAAATTTTAATTGCGCCAGGGATTGCCTTTTCTATAGTAAATTATTCAAAAACTAATTTTATACTGTCGCAAATTTTAAATATCCCAGGGATTGCCTTTTCTACAGTAAATTATTCAAAAACTAATTTTATACTGTCGCAAATTTTAATTGCGCCAGGGATTGCCTTTTCTACAGTAAATTATTCAAAAAATAATTTTATACTGTCGCAAATTTTATGTGCGCCAGGGATTGCCTTTTCTATAGTATATTATTCAAAAACTAATTTTCTACTGTCGCAAATTTTAAATATCCCAGGGATTGCCTTTTCTACAGTAAATTTTTCAAAAACTAATTTTCAACTGTCACAAATTTTAATTGCTCCAGGGATTGCCTTTTCTATAGTAAATTATTCAAAAAATAATTTTATACTGTCGCAAATTTTAATTGCGCCAGGGATTGCCTTTTCTATAGTAAATTATTCAAAAAATAATTTTCAACTGTCACAAATTTTAATTGCGCCAGGGATTGCCTTTTATATAGTAAATTATTCAAAAAATAATTTTATACTGTCGCAAATTTTAATTGCGCCAGGGATTGCCTTTTCTATAGTAAATTATTCAAAAACTAATTTTCTACTGTCGCAAATTTTAAATATCCCAGGGATTGCCTTTTCTATAGTAAATTATTCAAAAACTAATTTTATACTGTCGCAAATTTTAATTGCGCCAGGGATTGCCTTTTCTATAGTAAATTATTCAAAAACTAATTTTCTACTGTCGCAAATTTTAAATATCCTAGGGATTGCCTTTTCTATAGTAAATTATTCAAAAACTAATTTTATACTGTCGCAAATTTTAATTACGCCAGGGATTGCCTTTTCTATAGTAAATTATTCAAAAACTAATTTTCTACTGTCGCAAATTTTAAATATCCCAGGGATTGCCTTTTATACAGTAAATTATTCAAAAAATAATTTTATACTGTCGCAAATTTTAATTGCGCCAGGGATTGCCTTTTCTATAGTAAATTATTCAAAAACTAATTTTCAACTGTCACAAATTTTAATTGCGCCAGGGATTGCCTTTTATATAGTAAATTTTTCAAAAACTAATTTTATACTGTCGCAAATTTTAAATATCCCAGGGATTGCCTTTTATACAGTAAATTATTCAAAAACTAATTTTATACTGTCGCAAATTTTAATTGCGCCAGGGATTGCCTTTTCTATAGTAAATTATTCAAAAAATAATTTTCAACTGTCACAAATTTTAATTGCGCCAGGGATTGCCTTTTATATAGTAAATTTTTCAAAAACTAATTTTATACTGTCACAAATTTTAATTACGCCAGGGATTGCCTTTTCTATAGTAAATTATTCAAAAACTAATTTTATACTGTCACAAATTTTAATTGCGCCAGGGATTGCCTTTTCTATAGTAAATTATTCAAAAACTAATTTTATACTGTCGCAAATTTTAATTACGCCAGGGATTGCCTTTTATATAGTAAATTTTTCAAAAACTAATTTTATACTGTCGCAAATTTTAATTGCGCCAGGGATTGCCTTTTCTATAGTAAATTATTCAAAAACTAATTTTATACTGTCGCAAATTTTAATTGCGCCAGGGATTGCCTTTTCTATAGTAAATTATTCAAAAAATAATTTTCAACTGTCACAAATTTTAATTGCGCCAGGGATTGCCTTTTATATAGTAAATTTTTCAAAAACTAATTTTATACTGTCGCAAATTTTAATTGCGCCAGGGATTGCCTTTTCTATAGTAAATTATTCAAAAAATAATTTTATACTGTCGCAAATTTTAATTGCGCCAGGGATTGCCTTTTATATAGTAAATTATTCAAAAACTAATTTTATACTGTCGCAAATTTTAAATATCCCAGGGATTGCCTTTTATATAGTAAATTTTTCAAAAACTAATTTTATACTGTCGCAAATTTTAATTGCGCCAGGGATTGCCTTTTCTATAGTAAATTATTCAAAAAATAATTTTATACTGTCGCAAATTTTAATTGCGCCAGGGATTGCCTTTTCTATAGTAAATTATTCAAAAAATAATTTTCAACTGTCACAAATTTTAATTGCGCCAGGGATTGCCTTTTCTACAGTAAATTATTCAAAAACTAATTTTATACTGTCGCAAATTTTAATTACGCCAGGGATTGCCTTTTCTATAGTAAATTATTCAAAAAATAATTTTATACTGTCGCAAATTTTAAATATCCCAGGGATTGCCTTTTATACAGTAAATTATTCAAAAAATAATTTTCTACTGTCGCAAATTTTATGTGCGCCAGGGATTGCCTTTTATATAGTAAATTATTCAAAAACTAATTTTATACTGTCGCAAATTTTAATTACGCCAGGGATTGCCTTTTCTATAGTAAATTATTCAAAAAATAATTTTCAACTGTCGCAAATTTTAAATATCCCAGGGATTGCCTTTTCTACAGTAAATTATTCAAAAACTAATTTTATACTGTCGCAAATTTTAATTGCGCCAGGGATTGCCTTTTCTATAGTAAATTATTCAAAAAATAATTTTATACTGTCGCAAATTTTAATTGCGCCAGGGATTGCCTTTTCTATAGTAAATTATTCAAAAAATAATTTTATACTGTCGCAAATTTTAAATATCCCAGGGATTGCCTTTTCTACAGTAAATTTTTCAAAAACTAATTTTCAACTGTCACAAATTTTAATTGCGCCAGGGATTGCCTTTTCTATAGTAAATTATTCAAAAACTAATTTTATACTGTCGCAAATTTTAAATATCCCAGGGATTGCCTTTTCTACAGTAAATTTTTCAAAAACTAATTATTCAAAAACTAATTTTATACTGTCGCAAATTTTAATTGCGCCAGGGATTGCCTTTTCTATAGTAAATTATTCAAAAACTAATTTTCTACTGTCGCAAATTTTAATTACGCCAGGGATTGCCTTTTTCTACAGTAAATTATTCAAAAACTAATTTTCTACTGTCGCAAATTTTAAATATCCCAGGGATTGCCTTTTCTATAGTAAATTATTCAAAAAATAATTTTCTACTGTCGCAAATTTTAATTGCGCCAGGGATTGACTTTTCTATAGTAAATTATTCAAAAACTAATTTTATACTGTCACAAATTTTAATTGCGCCAGGGATTGCCTTTTCTATAGTAAATTATTCAAAAACTAATTTTCAACTGTCACAAATTTTAATTGCGCCAGGGATTGCCTTTTATATAGTAAATTTTTCAAAAACTAATTTTATACTGTCGCAAATTTTAATTGCGCCAGGGATTTGCCTTTTCTATAGTAAATTTTTCAAAAACTAATTTTATACTGTCGCAAATTTTATGTGCGCCAGGGATTGCCTTTTATATAGTAAATTATTCAAAAAATAATTTTATACTGTCACAAATTTTAATTGCGCCAGGGATTGCCTTTTCTATAGTAAATTATTCAAAAAATAATTTTATACTGTCGCAAATTTTAATTGCGCCAGGGGATTGCCCTTTTCTATAGTAAATTTTTTCAAAAACTAATTTTATACTGTCCGCAAATTTTAATTGCGCCAGGGATTGCCTTTCTATAGTAAATTTTTCAAAACTAATTTTCAACTGTCACAAATTTTAATTGCGCCAGGGATTGCCTTTTTCTACAGTAAATTATTCAAAAAATAATTTTCAACTGTCACAAATTTTAATTGCGCCAGGGATTGCCTTTTCTATAGTAAATTATTCAAAAACTAATTTTCTACTGTCGCAAATTTTATTGCGCCAGGGATTGCCTTTTCTATAGTAAATTATCAAAAAACTAATTTTCTACTGTCGCAAATTTTAATTACGCCAGGGATTGCCTTTTCTATAGTAAATTATTCAAAAACTAATTTTATACTGTCGCAAATTTTAATTGCGCCAGGGATTGCCTTTTCTATAGTAAATTTTTCAAAAACTAATTTTATACTGTCGCAAATTTTAATTGCGCCAGGGATTGCCTTTTCTATAGTAAATTTTCAAAAACTAATTTTATACTGTCGCAAATTTTATGTGCGCCCAGGGATTGCCTTTTATATAGTAAATTTTTCAAAAAATAATTTTATACTGTCGCAAATTTTAATTGCGCCAGGGATTGCCTTTTCTATAGTAAATTTTTCAAAAACTAATTTTAATACTGTCACAAATTTTAATTGCGCCTGGGATTGCCTTTTCTATAGTAAATTTTTCAAAAACTAATTTTATACTGTCACAAATTTTATTGCGCCAGAGATTGCCTTTTCTATAGTAAATTTTTCAAAAACTAATTTTATACTGTCACAAATTTTAATTGCGCCAGGGATTGCCTTTTATATAGTAAATTTTTCAAAAACTAATTTTATACTGTCACAAATTTTAATTGCGCCAGGGATTGCCTTTTCTATAGTAAATTATTCAAAAACTAATTTTATACTGTCGCAAATTTTAATTACGCCAGGGATTGCCTTTTCTATAGTAAATTTTTCAAAAACTAATTTTATACTGTCGCAAATTTTAATTGCGCCAGGGATTGCCTTTTCTATAGTAAATTATTCAAAAACTAATTTTATACTGTCGCAAATTTTAATTACGCCAGGGATTGCCTTTTCTACAGTAAATTTTTCAAAAACTAATTTTATACTGTCGCAAATTTTAATTGCGCCAGGGATTGCCTTTTCTATAGTAAATTTTTCAAAAACTAATTTTATACTGTCGCAAATTTTATGTGCGCCAGGGATTGCCTTTTATATAGTAAATTTTTCAAAAAATAATTTTATACTGTCGCAAATTTTAATTGCGCCAGGGATTGCCTTTTCTACAGTAAATTTTTCAAAAAATAATTTTCAACTGTCACAAATTTTAATTGCGCCAGGGATTGCCTTTTATATAGTAAATTTTTCAAAAACTAATTTTATACTGTCGCAAATTTTAATTGCGCCAGGGATTGCCTTTTCTATAGTAAATTTTTCAAAAACTAATTTTCAACTGTCACAAATTTTAATTGCGCCAGGGATTGCCTTTTGTACAGTAAATTATTCAAAAAATAATTTTCAACTGTCACAAATTTTAATTGCGCCAGGGATTGCCGTTTATATAGTAAATTTTTCAAAAACTAATTTTATACTGTCGCAAATTTTAATTACGCCAGGGATTGCCTTTTCTATAGTAAATTATTCAAAAACTAATTTTCAACTGTCACAAATTTTAATTGCGCCAGGGATTGCCTTTTCTATAGTAAATTATTCAAAAACTAATTTTATACTGTCGCAAATTTTAATTACGCCAGGGATTGCCTTTTCTATAGTAAATTTTTCAAAAACTAATTTTATACTGTCGCAAATTTTAATTGCGCCAGGGATTGCCTTTTCTATAGTAAATTATTCAAAAACTAATTTTATACTGTCGCAAATTTTAATTGCGCCAGGGATTGCCTTTTCTATAGTAAATTATTCAAAAAAATAATTTTCTACTGTCACAAATTTTAATTGCGCCAGGATTGCCTTTTCTATAGTAAATTTTCAAAAACTAATTTTATACTGTCGCAAATTTTATGTGCGCCAGGGATTGCCTTTTATATAGTAAATTTTTCAAAAAATAATTTTATACTGTCGCAAATTTTAATTGCGCCAGGGATTGCCTTTTCTATAGTAAATTTTTCAAAACTAATTTTATACTGTCACAAATTTTAATTGCGCCAGGGATTGCCTTTTCTATAGTAAATTTTTCAAAAACTAATTTTTATACTGTCACAAATTTTAATTGCGCCAGGGATTGCCTTTTCTATAGTAAATTTTTCAAAAACTAATTTTCTACTGTCGCAAATTTTAATTGCGCCAGGGATTGCCTTTTATATAGTAAATTTTTCAAAACTAATTTTATACTGTCGCAAATTTTAATTGCGCCAGGGATTGCCTTTTCTATAGTAAATTATCAAAAAATAATTTTCAACTGTCACAAATTTTAATTGCGCCAGGGGATTGCCTTTTCTATAGTAAATTATTCAAAAACTAATTTTCTACTGTCGCAAATTTTAATTACGCCAGGGATTGCCTTTTATATAGTAAATTATTCAAAAACTAATTTTATACTGTCGCAAATTTTAATTGCGCCAGGGATTGCCTTTTCTATAGTAAATTTTTCAAAACTTAATTTATACTGTCGCAAATTTTAATTGCGCCAGGGATTGCCTTTTCTATAGTAAATTATTCAAAAACTAATTTTATACTGTCACAAATTTTAATTGCGCCAGGGATTGCCTTTTCTATAGTAAATTTTTCAAAAACTAATTTTATACTGTGGCAAATTTTAATTGCGCCAGGGATTGCCTTTTCTACAGTAAATTTTTCAAAAACTAATTTTATACTGTCGCAAATTTTAATTGCGCCAGGGATTGCCTTTTCTATAGTAAATTTTTCAAAAACTAATTTTATACTGTCGCAAATTTTAATTGCGCCAGGGATTGCCTTTTCTATAGTAAATTTTTCAAAAACTAATTTTATACTGTCACAAATTTTAATTGCGCCAGGGATTGCCTTTTATATAGTAAATTTTTCAAAAACTAATTTTATACTGTCACAAATTTTAATTGCGCCAGGGATTGCCTTTTCTATAGTAAATTATTCAAAAACTAATTTTATACTGTCGCAAATTTTAATTACGCCAGGGATTGCCTTTTCTATAGTAAATTTTTCAAAAACTAATTTTATACTGTCGCAAATTTTAATTGCGCCAGGGATTGCCTTTTCTATAGTAAATTATTCAAAAACTAATTTTATACTGTCGCAAATTTTAATTGCGCCAGGGATTGCCTTTTCTATAGTAAATTATTCAAAAAATAATTTTCTACTGTCACAAATTTTAATTGCGCCAGGGATTGCCTTTTCTATAGTAAATTTTTCAAAAACTAATTTTATACTGTCGCAAATTTTATGTGCGCCAGGGATTGCCTTTTATATAGTAAATTTTTCAAAAACTAATTTTATACTGTCGCAAATTTTAATTGCGCCAGGGATTGCCTTTTCTATAGTAAATTTTTCAAAAACTAATTTTATACTGTCACAAATTTTAATTGCGCCAGGGATTGCCTTTTCTATAGTAAATTTTTCAAAAACTAATTTTATACTGTCACAAATTTTAATTGCGCCAGGGATTGCCTTTTCTATAGTAAATTTTTCAAAACTAATTTTCTACTGTCGCAAATTTTAATTGCGCCAGGGATTGCCTTTTATATAGTAAATTTTTCAAAAACTAATTTTATACTGTCGCAAATTTTAATTGCGCCAGGGATTGCCTTTTCTATAGTAAATTATTCAAAAAATAATTTTCAACTGTCACAAATTTTAATTGCGCCAGGGATTGCCTTATCTATAGTAAATTATTCAAAAAATAATTTTCAACTGTCACAAATTTTAATTGCGCCAGGGATTGCCTTTTCTATAGTAAATTTTTCAAAAAATAATTTTCAACTGTCACAAATTTTAATTGCGCCAGGGATTGCCTTTTCTATAGTAAATTATTCAAAAACTAATTTTCTACTGTCGCAAATTTTAATTACGCCAGGGATTGCCTTTTATATAGTAAATTATTCAAAAACTAATTTTATACTGTCGCAAATTTTAATTGCGCCAGGGATTGCCTTTTCTATAGTAAATTTTTCAAAAACTAATTTTATACTGTCGCAAATTTTAATTGCGCCAGGGATTGCCTTTTCTATAGTAAATTATTCAAAAACTAATTTTATACTGTCACAAATTTTAATTGCGCCAGGGATTGCCTTTTCTATAGTAAATTTTTCAAAAACTAATTTTATACTGTCGCAAATTTTAATTGCGCCAGGGATTGCCTTTTCTACAGTAAATTTTTCAAAAACTAATTTTATACTGTCGCAAATTTTAATTGCGCCAGGGATTGCCTTTTCTATAGTAAATTTTTCAAAAACTAATTTTATACTGTCGCAAATTTTAATTGCGCCAGGGATTGCCTTTTCTATAGTAAATTTTTCAAAAACTAATTTTATACTGTCACAAATTTTAATTGCGCCAGGGATTGCCTTTTCTATAGTAAATTTTTCAAAAACTAATTTTATACTGTCACAAATTTTAATTGCGCCAGGGATTGCCTTTTCTATAGTAAATTTTTCAAAAACTAATTTTCTACTGTCGCAAATTTTAATTGCGCCAGGGATTGCCTTTTATATAGTAAATTATTCAAAAAATAATTTTCAACTGTCACAAATTTTAATTACGCCAGGGATTGCCTTTTATATAGTAAATTTTTCAAAAACTAATTTTATACTGTCGCAAATTTTAATTACGCCAGGGATTGCCTTTTCTATAGTAAATTATTCAAAAACTAATTTTATACTGTCACAAATTTTAATTGCGCCAGGGATTGCCTTTTCTATAGTAAATTTTTCAAAAACTAATTTTATACTGTCACAAATTTTAATTGCGCCAGGGATTGCCTTTTCTATAGTAAATTATTCAAAAAATAATTTTCAACTGTCACAAATTTTAATTGCGCCAGGGATTGCCTTTTCTACAGTAAATTTTTCAAAAAACTAATTTTATACTGTCGCAAATTTTAATTGCGCCAGGGATTGCCTTTTCTATAGTAAATTTTTCAAAAACTAATTTTATACTGTCGCAAATTTTAATTGCGCCAGGGATTGCCCACAAATTTTAATTACGCCAGGGATTGCCTTTTCTATAGTAAATTTTTCAAAAACTAATTTTATACTGTCGCAAATTTTAATTGCGCCAGGGGATTGCCTTTTATATAGTAAATTTTCAAAAAATAATTTTCAACTGTCACAAATTTTAATTGCGCCAGGGATTGCCCACAAATTTTAATTACGCCAGGGATTGCCTTTTATATAGTAAATTATTCAAAAAATAATTTTCTACTGTCGCAAATTTTAATTGCGCCAGGGATTGCCTTTTTCTATAGTAAATTATTCAAAAAATAATTTTATACTGTCGCAAATTTTAATTGCGCCAGGATTGCCTTTTCTATAGTAAATTTTTCAAAAACTAATTTTATACTGTCGCAAATTTTAATTACGCCAGGGATTGCCTTTTCTATAGTAAATTTTTCAAAAACTAATTTTATACTGTCACAAATTTTAATTGCGCCAGGGATTGCCTTTTCTATAGTAAATTTTTCAAAAACTAATTTTATACTGTCACAAATTTTATTGCGCCAGGGATTGCCTTTTCTATAGTAAATTATTCAAAAACTAAATTTTATACTGTCGCAAATTTTATGTGCGCCAGGGATTGCCTTTTCTATAGTAAATTTTTCAAAAACTAGTTTTATACTGTCACAAATTTTAATTGCGCCAGGGATTGCCTTTTATATAGTAAATTATTCAAAAAATAATTTTCAACTGTCACAAATTTTAATTACGCCAGGGATTGCCTTTTCTATAGTAAATTTTTCAAAAACTAATTTTATACTGTCACAAATTTTATGTGCGCCAGGGATTGCCTTTTCTATAGTAAATTTTTCAAAAACTAATTTTATACTGTCACAAATTTTAATTGCGCCAGGATTGCCTTTTCTATAGTAAATTTTTCAAAAACTAATTTTATACTGTCACAAAATTTTAATTGCGCCAGGGATTGCCTTTTCTATAGTAAATTTTTCAAAAACTAATTTTATACTGTCACAAATTTTAATTGCGCCAGGGATTGCCTTTTCTATAGTAAATTTTTCAAAAACTAATTTTATACTGTCACAAATTTTAATTGCGCCAGGGATTGCCTTTTCTATAGTAAATTTTTCAAAAACTAATTTTATACTGTCGCAAATTTTAATTGCGCCAGGGATTGCCTTTTATATAGTAAATTATTCAAAAAATAATTTTATACTGTCGCAAATTTTATGTGCGCCAGGGATTGCCTTTTCTATAGTAAATTATTCAAAAAATAATTTTCAACTGTCACAAATTTTAATTGCGCCAGGGATTGACTTTTCTATAGTAAATTATTCAAAAAATAATTTTATACTGTCACAAATTTTAATTGCGCCAGGGATTGCCTTTTCTATAGTAAATTATTCAAAAAATAATTTTATACTGTCGCAAATTTTAATTACGCCAGGGATTGCCTTTTCTACAGTAAATTATTCAAAAAATAATTTTATACTGTCACAAATTTTAATTGCGCCAGGGATTGCCTTTTCTATAGTAAATTATTCAAAAAATAATTTTCTACTGTCGCAAATTTTAATTGCGCCAGGGATTGCCTTTTCTATAGTAAATTATTCAAAAACTAATTTTATACTGTCGCAAATTTTAAATATCCCAGGGATTGCCTTTTCTATAGTAAATTATTCAAAAACTAATTTTCTACTGTCGCAAAATTTTAATTGCGCCAGGGATTGCCTTTTATATAGTAAATTTTTCAAAAACTAATTTTATATTGTCGCAAATTTTATGTGCGCCAGGGATTGACTTTTCTATAGTAAATTATTCAAAAAATAATTTTCAACTGTCACAAATTTTAAATATCCCAGGGATTGCCTTTTCTATAGTAAATTATTCAAAAAATAATTTTCAACTGTCACAAATTTTAATTACGCCAGGGATTGCCTTTTCTATAGTAAATTATTCAAAAAATAATTTTCAACTGTCACAAATTTTAATTGCGCCAGGGATTGACTTTTATATAGTAAATTATTCAAAAAATAATTTTCAACTGTCACAAATTTTAAATATCCCAGGGATTGCCTTTTCTATAGTAAATTATTCAAAAAATAATTTTATACTGTCGCAAATTTTAAATATCCCAGGGATTGCCTTTTCTATAGTAAATTATTCAAAAACTAATTTTCTACTGTCGCAAATTTTAAATATCCCAGCGATTGCCTTTTCTACAGTAAATTATTCAAAAACTAATTTTATACTGTCACAAATTTTAATTACGCCAGGGATTGCCTTTTCTATAGTAAATTATTCAAAAACTAATTTTATACTGTCACAAATTTTAATTACGCCAGGGATTGCCTTTTCTATAGTAAATTATTCAAAAAATAATTTTCAACTGTCACAAATTTTAATTGCGCCAGGGATTGCCTTTTCTATAGTAAATTATTCAAAAACTAATTTTCTACTGTCGCAAATTTTAAATATCCCAGGGATTGCCTTTTCTATAGTAAATTATTCAAAAACTAATTTTATACTGTCACAAATTTTAATTGCGCCAGGGATTGCCTTTTCTATAGTAAATTATTCAAAAACTAATTTTATACTGTCGCAAATTTTAATTGCGCCAGGGATTGCCTTTTCTATAGTAAATTATTCAAAAACTAATTTTCAACTGTCGCAAATTTTATGTGCGCCAGGGATTGACTTTTCTATAGTAAATTATTCAAAAAATAATTTTCAACTGTCGCAAATTTTAATTACGCCAGGGATTGCCTTTTCTACAGTAAATTATTCAAAAAATAATTTTATACTGTCACAAATTTTAATTGCGCCAGGGATTGCCTTTTCTATAGTAAATTATTCAAAAAATAATTTTCTACTGTCGCAAATTTTAATTGCGCCAGGGATTGCCTTTTCTATAGTAAATTATTCAAAAACTAATTTTATACTGTCACAAATTTTAATTGCGCCAGGGATTGCCTTTTCTATAGTAAATTATTCAAAAAATAATTTTATACTGTCGCAAATTTTAATTACGCCAGGGATTGCCTTTTATATAGTAAATTTTTCAAAAACTAATTTTATACTGTCGCAAATTTTATGTGCGCCAGGGATTGACTTTTCTATAGTAAATTATTCAAAAAATAATTTTCAACTGTCACAAATTTTAAATATCCCAGGGATTGCCTTTTCTATAGTAAATTATTCAAAAAATAATTTTCAACTGTCACAAATTTTAATTGCGCCAGGGATTGCCTTTTCTATAGTAAATTATTCAAAAAATAATTTTCAACTGTCACAAATTTTAATTGCGCCAGGGATTGCCTTTTATATAGTAAATTTTTCAAAAACTAATTTTATACTGTCACAAATTTTAAATATCCCAGGGATTGCCTTTTCTATAGTAAATTATTCAAAAACTAATTTTATACTGTCACAAATTTTAATTGCGCCAGGGATTGCCTTTTCTATAGTAAATTATTCAAAAAATAATTTTATACTGTCGCAAATTTTAATTACGCCAGGGATTGCCTTTTCTATAGTAAATTATTCAAAAACTAATTTTATACTGTCACAAATTTTAATTGCGCCAGGGATTGCCTTTTCTATAGTAAATTATTCAAAAAATAATTTTCAACTGTCACAAATTTTAATTGCGCCAGGGATTGCCTTTTATATAGTAAATTTTTCAAAAACTAATTTTATACTGTCACAAATTTTAAATATCCCAGGGATTGCCTTTTCTATAGTAAATTATTCAAAAACTAATTTTATACTGTCGCAAATTTTAATTGCGCCAGGGATTGCCTTTTATATAGTAAATTATTCAAAAACTAATTTTCAACTGTCGCAAATTTTATGTGCGCCAGGGATTGACTTTTCTATAGTAAATTATTCAAAAAATAATTTTCAACTGTCGCAAATTTTAAATATCCCAGGGATTGCCTTTTCTATAGTAAATTATTCAAAAACTAATTTTATACTGTCACAAATTTTAATTGCGCCAGGGATTGCCTTTTCTATAGTAAATTATTCAAAAAATAATTTTCAACTGTCACAAATTTTAATTGCGCCAGGGATTGCCTTTTCTATAGTAAATTTTTCAAAAACTAATTTTATACTGTCGCAAATTTTAAATATCCCAGGGATTGCCTTTTCTATAGTAAATTATTCAAAAACTAATTTTCTACTGTCGCAAATTTTAAATATCCCAGGGATTGCCTTTTCTACAGTAAATTATTCAAAAAATAATTTTCAACTGTCACAAATTTTAATTGCGCCAGGGATTGACTTTTCTATAGTAAATTATTCAAAAAATAATTTTATACTGTCGCAAATTTTAATTGCGCCAGGGATTGACTTTTCTATAGTAAATTATTCAAAAAATAATTTTCTACTGTCGCAAATTTTAAATATCCCAGGGATTGCCTTTTCTATAGTAAATTATTCAAAAACTAATTTTATACTGTCACAAATTTTAATTACGCCAGGGATTGCCTTTTCTATAGTAAATTATTCAAAAACTAATTTTATACTGTCACAAATTTTAATTACGCCAGGGATTGCCTTTTCTATAGTAAATTATTCAAAAAATAATTTTCAACTGTCACAAATTTTAATTGCGCCAGGGATTGCCTTTTATATAGTAAATTATTCAAAAAATAATTTTCTACTGTCGCAAATTTTATGTGCGCCAGGGATTGCCTTTTCTATAGTAAATTATTCAAAAACTAATTTTATACTGTCACAAATTTTAATTGCGCCAGGGATTGCCTTTTATATAGTAAATTATTCAAAAAATAATTTTATACTGTCGCAAATTTTAATTGCGCCAGGGATTGCCTTTTATATAGTAAATTATTCAAAAACTAATTTTCAACTGTCACAAATTTTAAATATCCCAGGGATTGCCTTTTCTATAGTAAATTATTCAAAAACTAATTTTATACTGTCACAAATTTTAATTACGCCAGGGATTGCCTTTTCTATAGTAAATTATTCAAAAAATAATTTTCAACTGTCACAAATTTTAATTGCGCCAGGGATTGACTTTTCTATAGTAAATTATTCAAAAAATAATTTTATACTGTCGCAAATTTTAAATATCCCAGGGATTGCCTTTTCTACAGTAAATTATTCAAAAAATAATTTTCTACTGTCGCAAATTTTATGTGCGCCAGGGATTGCCTTTTCTATAGTAAATTATTCAAAAACTAATTTTCTACTGTCGCAAATTTTAAATATCCCAGGGATTGCCTTTTCTATAGTAAATTATTCAAAAAATAATTTTCAACTGTCACAAATTTTAATTGCGCCAGGGATTGCCTTTTATATAGTAAATTTTTCAAAAACTAATTTTATACTGTCGCAAATTTTATGTGCGCCAGGGATTGCCTTTTATATAGTAAATTATTCAAAAAATAATTTTCTACTGTCGCAAATTTTATGTGCGCCAGGGATTGCCTTTTCTATAGTAAATTATTCAAAAAATAATTTTATACTGTCGCAAATTTTATGTGCGCCAGGGATTGCCTTTTCTATAGTAAATTATTCAAAAAATAATTTTATACTGTCGCAAATTTTATGTGCGCCAGGGATTGCCTTTTATATAGTAAATTATTCAAAAAATAATTTTCTACTGTCGCAAATTTTATGTGCGCCAGGGATTGCCTTTTCTATAGTAAATTATTCAAAAACTAATTTTATACTGTCACAAATTTTAATTGCGCCAGGGATTGCCTTTTCTATAGTAAATTATTCAAAAACTAATTTTCAACTGTCACAAATTTTAAATATCCCAGGGATTGCCTTTTCTATAGTAAATTATTCAAAAAATAATTTTATACTGTCGCAAATTTTAAATATCCCAGGGATTGCCTTTTCTATAGTAAATTATTCAAAAACTAATTTTATACTGTCACAAATTTTAATTACGCCAGGGATTGCCTTTTCTATAGTAAATTATTCAAAAAATAATTTTCAACTGTCACAAATTTTAATTGCGCCAGGGATTGACTTTTCTATAGTAAATTATTCAAAAAATAATTTTATACTGTCGCAAATTTTAAATATCCCAGGGATTGCCTTTTCTACAGTAAATTATTCAAAAAATAATTTTCTACTGTCGCAAATTTTATGTGCGCCAGGGATTGCCTTTTCTATAGTAAATTATTCAAAAACTAATTTTCTACTGTCGCAAATTTTAAATATCCCAGGGATTGCCTTTTCTATAGTAAATTATTCAAAAAATAATTTTCAACTGTCACAAATTTTAATTGCGCCAGGGATTGCCTTTTATATAGTAAATTTTTCAAAAACTAATTTTATACTGTCACAAATTTTATGTGCGCCAGGGATTGCCTTTTCTATAGTAAATTATTCAAAAAATAATTTTATACTGTCGCAAATTTTAATTGCGCCAGGGATTGACTTTTCTATAGTAAATTATTCAAAAAATAATTTTCTACTGTCGCAAATTTTAAATATCCCAGGGATTGCCTTTTCTATAGTAAATTATTCAAAAACTAATTTTATACTGTCACAAATTTTAATTACGCCAGGGATTGCCTTTTCTATAGTAAATTATTCAAAAAATAATTTTCAACTGTCACAAATTTTAATTGCGCCAGGGATTGCCTTTTATATAGTAAATTATTCAAAAAATAATTTTCTACTGTCGCAAATTTTATGTGCGCCAGGGATTGCCTTTTCTATAGTAAATTATTCAAAAACTAATTTTATACTGTCACAAATTTTAATTGCGCCAGGGATTGCCTTTTATATAGTAAATTATTCAAAAAATAATTTTATACTGTCGCAAATTTTAATTGCGCCAGGGATTGCCTTTTATATAGTAAATTATTCAAAAACTAATTTTCAACTGTCACAAATTTTAAATATCCCAGGGATTGCCTTTTCTATAGTAAATTATTCAAAAAATAATTTTATACTGTCGCAAATTTTAAATATCCCAGGGATTGCCTTTTCTATAGTAAATTATTCAAAAACTAATTTTATACTGTCACAAATTTTAATTACGCCAGGGATTGCCTTTTCTATAGTAAATTATTCAAAAAATAATTTTCAACTGTCACAAATTTTAATTGCGCCAGGGATTGCCTTTTCTATAGAAAATTATTCAAAACTAATTTTCTACTGTCGCAAATTTTAAATATCCCAGGGATTGCCTTTTCTATAGTAAATTTTTCAAAAAATAATTTTCAACTGTCACAAATTTTAATTGCGCCAGGGATTGCCTTTTCTATAGTAAATTATTCAAAAACTAATTTTATACTGTCACAAATTTTAATTGCGCCAGGGATTGCCTTTTATATAGTAAATTATTCAAAAACTAATTTTATACTGTCACAAATTTTAATTGCGCCAGGGATTGCCTTTTCTATAGTAAATTATTCAAAAACTAATTTTATACTGTCACAAATTTTATGTGCGCCAGGGATTGCCTTTTCTATAGTAAATTATTCAAAAACTAATTTTATACTGTCGCAAATTTTAAATATCCCAGGGATTGCCTTTTCTATAGTAAATTATTCAAAAAATAATTTTCAACTGTCGCAAATTTTATGTGCGCCAGGGATTGACTTTTCTATAGTAAATTATTCAAAAACTAATTTTCTACTGTCGCAAATTTTAAATATCCCAGGGATTGCCTTTTCTATAGTAAATTATTCAAAAACTAATTTTATACTGTCGCAAATTTTATGTGCGCCAGGGATTGCCTTTTCTATAGTAAATTATTCAAAAACTAATTTTCTACTGTCGCAAATTTTAAATATCCCAGGGATTGCCTTTTCTATAGTAAATTATTCAAAAAATAATTTTCAACTGTCACAAATTTTAATTGCGCCAGGGATTGCCTTTTATATAGTAAATTTTTCAAAACTAATTTTATACTGTCGCAAATTTTAATTGCGCCAGGGATTGCCTTTTATATAGTAAATTATTCAAAAACTAATTTTCAACTGTCGCAAATTTTATGTGCGCCAGGGATTGACTTTTCTATAGTAAATTATTCAAAAAATAATTTTCAACTGTCGCAAATTTTAAATATCCCAGGGATTGCCTTTTCTATAGTAAATTAT
Source organism: Dioctria linearis (assembly GCA_963930735.1). Classification (NCBI taxonomy): domain Eukaryota; kingdom Metazoa; phylum Arthropoda; class Insecta; order Diptera; family Asilidae; genus Dioctria; species Dioctria linearis. Next base: position 31,757 of record CAWVNZ010001131.1, read on the forward strand.
TCAAAAAATAATTTTATACTGTCGCAAATTTTATGTGCGCCAGGGATTGCCTTTTCTATAGTAAATTATTCAAAAACTAATTTTATACTGTCGCAAATTTTATGTGCGCCAGGATTGCCTTTTCTATAGTAAATTATTCAAAAACTAATTTTCTACTGTCGCAAATTTTAAATATCCCAGGGATTGCCTTTTCTATAGTAAATTATTCAAAAAATAATTTTCAACTGTCACAAATTTTAATTGCGCCAGGGATTGCCTTTTATATAGTAAATTTTTCAAAAACTAATTTTATACTGTCGCAAATTTTAATTGCGCCAGGGATTGCCTTTTATATAGTAAATTATTCAAAAGCTAATTTTCAACTGTCGCAAATTTTATGTGCGCCAGGGATTGCCTTTTCTATAGTAAATTATTCAAAAACTAATTTTCAACTGTCACAAATTTTAAATATCCCAGGGATTGCCTTTTCTATAGTAAATTATTCAAAAACTAATTTTATACTGTCGCAAATTTTAATTGCGCCAGGGATTGCCTTTTATATAGTAAAATTTTTCAAAAACTAATTTTATACTGTCACAAATTTTAAATATCCCAGGGATTGCCTTTTCTATAGTAAATTATTCAAAAAATAATTTTATACTGTCACAAATTTTAATTGCGCCAGGGATTGCCTTTTCTACAGTAAATTATTCAAAAAATAATTTTCAACTGTCACAAATTTTATGTGCGCCAGGGATTGCCTTTTCTATAGTAAATTATTCAAAAAATAATTTTCAACTGTCACAAATTTTAAATATCCCAGGGATTGCCTTTTCTATAGTAAATTATTCAAAAACTAATTTTATACTGTCACAAATTTTAATTGCGCCAGGGATTGCCTTTTTCTATAGTAAATTATTCAAAAATAATTTTATACTGTCGCAAATTTTATGTGCGCCAGGGATTGCCTTTAATATAGTAAATTATTCAAAAAATAATTTTTTACTGTCGCAAATTTTATGTGCGCCAGGGATTGCCTTTTCTATAGTAAATTATTCAAAAAATAATTTTATACTGTCACAAATTTTAATTGCGCCAGGGATTGCCTTTTCTATAGTAAATTATTCAAAAAATAATTTTATACTGTCACAAATTTTAATTGCGCCAGGGATTGCCTTTTATATAGTAAATTTTTCAAAAACTAATTTTATACTGTCGCAAATTTTAATTGCGCCAGGGATTGCCTTTTATATAGTAAATTATTCAAAAACTAATTTTATACTGTCGCAAATTTTAATTGCGCCAGGGATTGCCTTTTCTACAGTAAATTATTCAAAAAATAATTTTCTACTGTCACAAATTTTAATTGCGCCAGGGATTGCCTTTTCTATAGTAAATTATTCAAAAAATAATTTTATACTGTCACAAATTTTAATTACGCCAGGGATTGCCTTTTCTATAGTAAATTATTAAAAAAATAATTTTATACTGTCGCAAATTTTATGTGCGCCAGGGATTGCCTTTTCTATAGTAAATTATTCAAAAAATAATTTTCAACTGTCACAAATTTTAATTGCGCCAGGGATTGCCTTTTATATAGTAAATTTTTCAAAAACTAATTTTATACTGTCGCAAATTTTAATTGCGCCAGGGATTGCCTTTTCTATAGTAAATTATTCAAAAATAATTTTCAACTGTCACAAATTTTAATTGCGCCAGGGATTGCCTTTTCTATAGTAAATTTTTCAAAAACTAATTTTATACTGTCGCAAATTTTAATTGCGCCAGGGATTGCCTTTTCTACAGTAAATTATTCAAAAAATAATTTTCTACTGTCGCAAATTTTAAATATCCCAGGGATTGCCTTTTCTACAGTAAATTATTCAAAAACTAATTTTATACTGTCGCAAATTTTAATTACGCCAGGGATTGCCTTTTCTATAGTAAATTATTCAAAAAATAATTTTTTACTGTCGCAAATTTTATGTGCGCCAGGGATTGCCTTTTCTATAGTAAATTTTTCAAAAATAATTTTCAACTGTCGCAAATTTTATGTGCGCCAGGGATTGCCTTTTCTATAGTAAATTATTCAAAAAATAATTTTCAACTGTCACAAATTTTATGTGCGCCAGGGATTGCCTTTTCTATAGTAAATTATTCAAAAAATAATTTTCAACTGTCACAAATTTTAATTGCGCCAGGGATTGCCTTTTCTATAGTAAATTATTCAAAAAATAATTTTCTACTGTCGCAAATTTTAATTACGCCGGGGATTGCCTTTTCTACAGTTAATTATTCAAAAAATAATTTTCTACTGTCGCAAATTTTAAATATCCCAGGGATTGCCTTTTCTACAGTAAATTAATCAAAAACTAATTTTATACTGTCGCAAATTTTAATTACGCCAGGGATTGCCTTTTATATAGTAAATTATTCAAAAACTAATTTTATACTGTCGCAAATTTTAAATATCCCAGGGATTGCCTTTTCTACAGTAAATTATTCAAAAACTAATTTTATACTGTCGCAAATTTTATGTGCGCCAGGGATTGCCTTTTATATAGTAAATTTTTCAAAAACTAATTTTCTACTGTCGCAAATTTTAATTGCGCCAGGGATTGCCTTTTATATAGTAAATTTTTCAAAAACTAATTTTCTACTGTCGCAAATTTTAAATATCCCAGGGATTGCCTTTTCTATAGTAAATTATTCAAAAACTAATTTTCTACTGTCGCAAATTTTAATTACGCCAGGGATTGCCTTTTATATAGTAAATTATTCAAAAACTAATTTTATACTGTCGCAAATTTTAAATATCCCAGGGATTGCCTTTTCTACAGTAAATTATTCAAAAACTAATTTTATACTGTCACAAATTTTATTGCGCCAGGGATTGCCTTTTCTATAGTAAATTATTCAAAAAATAATTTTATACTGTCGCAAATTTTAAATATCCCAGGGATTGCCTTTTCTATAGTAAATTATTCAAAAAATAATTTTATACTGTCGCAAATTTTAATTGCGCCAGGGATTGCCTTTTCTATAGTAAATTATTCAAAAAATAATTTTTTACTGTCGCAAATTTTATGTGCGCCAGGGATTGACTTTTCTATAGTAAATTATTCAAAAAATAATTTTCAACTGTCACAAATTTTAATTGCGCCAGGGATTGCCTTTTCTATAGTAAATTATTCAAAAAATAATTTTCAACTGTCACAAATTTTAATTACGCCAGGGATTGCCTTTTATATAGTAAATTTTTCAAAAACTAATTTTATACTGTCGCAAATTTTAATTGCGCCAGGGATTGCCTTTTCTATAGTAAATTATTCAAAAAATAATTTTCAACTGTCGCAAATTTTAATTGCGCCAGGGATTGCCTTTTCTATAGTAAATTATTCAAAAAATAATTTTATACTGTCGCAAATTTTAATTACGCCAGGGATTGCCTTTTATATAGTAAATTTTTCAAAACTAATTTTATACTGTCGCAAATTTTATGTGCGCCAGGGATTGCCTTTTCTATAGTAAATTATTCAAAAAATAATTTTATACTGTCACAAATTTTAATTACGCCAGGGATTGCCTTTTCTATAGTAAATTATTCAAAAACTAATTTTATACTGTCGCAAATTTTAAATATCCCAGGGATTGCCTTTTCTATAGTAAATTATTCAAAAAATAATTTTCTACTGTCGCAAATTTTAAATATCCCAGGGATTGCCTTTTATATAGTAAATTTTTCAAAAACTAATTTTATACTGTCGCAAATTTTAATTACGCCAGGGATTGCCTTTTATATAGTAAATTATTCAAAAACTAATTTTATACTGTCGCAAATTTTAAATATCCCAGGGATTGCCTTTTCTATAGTAAATTATTCAAAAAATAATTTTCTACTGTCGCAAATTTTAAATATCCCAGGGATTGCCTTTTCTACAGTAAATTATTCAAAAAATAATTTTCTACTGTCGCAAATTTTAATTACGCCAGGGATTGCCTTTTATATAGTAAATTTTTCAAAAACTAATTTTATACTGTCGCAAATTTTAAATATCCCAGGGATTGCCTTTTATATAGTAAATTATTCAAAAACTAATTTTATACTGTCGCAAATTTTAAATATCCCAGGGATTGCCTTTTCTATAGTAAATTATTCAAAAACTAATTTTATACTGTCGCAAATTTTAAATATCCCAGGGATTGCCTTTTCTATAGTAAATTATTCAAAAAATAATTTTATACTGTCGCAAATTTTAAATATCCCAGGGATTGCCTTTTCTACAGTAAATTATTCAAAAAATAATTTTCTACTGTCGCAAATTTTAATTACGCCAGGGATTGCCTTTTATATAGTAAATTTTTCAAAAACTAATTTTTATACTGTCGCAAATTTTAATTGCGCCAGGGATTGCCTTTTCTATAGTAAATTATTCAAAAAATAATTTTATACTGTCGCAAATTTTAATTACGCCAGGGATTGCCTTTTATATAGTAAATTTTTCAAAAACTAATTTTCTACTGTCGCAAATTTTAAATATCCCAGGGATTGCCTTTTCTACAGTAAATTATTCAAAAAATAATTTTCTACTGTCACAAATTTTAATTGCGCCAGGGATTGCCTTTTCTATAGTAAATTATTCAAAAAATAATTTTATACTGTCACAAATTTTAATTACGCCAGGGATTGCCTTTTCTATAGTAAATTATTCAAAAACGAATTTTCAACTGTCACAAATTTTAATTGCGCCAGGGATTGCCTTTTCTATAGTAAATTTTTCAAAAACTAATTTTATACTGTCACAAATTTTAATTGCGCCAGGGATTGCCTTTTCTATAGTAAATTATTCAAAAAATAATTTTATACTGTCGCAAATTTTAATTACGCCAGGGATTGCCTTTTCTATAGTAAATTATTCAAAAACTAATTTTATACTGTCACAAATTTTAATTACGCCAGGGATTGCCTTTTATATAGTAAATTTTTCAAAAACTAATTTTCTACTGTCGCAAATTTTAATTGCGCCAGGGATTGCCTTTTCTATAGTAAATTTTTCAAAAACTAATTTTCTACTGTCGCAAATTTTAATTGCGCCAGGGATTGACTTTTCTATAGTAAATTATTCAAAAAATAATTTTCTACTGTCGCAAATTTTAAATATCCCAGGGATTGCCTTTTCTACAGTAAATTATTCAAAAAATAATTTTATACTGTCGCAAATTTTAAATATCCCAGGGATTGCCTTTTATATAGTAAATTTTTCAAAAACTAATTTTATACTGTCGCCAATTTTAAATATCCCAGGGATTGCCTTTTATATAGTAAATTATTCAAAAACTAATTTTATACTGTCGCAAATTTTAAATATCCCAGGGATTGCCTTTTCTATAGTAAATTATTCAAAAACTAATTTTATACTGTCGCAAATTTTAAATATCCCAGGGATTGCCTTTTCTATAGTAAATTATTCAAAAAATAATTTTATACTGTCGCAAATTTTAAATATCCCAGGGATTGCCTTTTCTACAGTAAATTATTCAAAAAATAATTTTCTACTGTCGCAAATTTTAATTACGCCAGGGATTGCCTTTTATATAGTAAATTTTTCAAAAACTAATTTTATACTGTCGCAAATTTTAATTGCGCCAGGGATTGCCTTTTCTATAGTAAATTATTCAAAAAATAATTTTATACTGTCGCAAATTTTAATTACGCCAGGGATTGCCTTTTATATAGTAAATTTTTCAAAAACTAATTTTCTACTGTCGCAAATTTTAAATATCCCAGGGATTGCCTTTTCTACAGTAAATTATTCAAAAAATAATTTTCTACTGTCACAAATTTTAATTGCGCCAGGGATTGCCTTTTCTATAGTAAATTATTCAAAAAATAATTTTATACTGTCACAAATTTTAATTACGCCAGGGATTGCCTTTTCTATAGTAAATTATTCAAAAACGAATTTTCAACTGTCACAAATTTTAATTGCGCCAGGGATTGCCTTTTCTATAGTAAATTTTTCAAAAACTAATTTTATACTGTCACAAATTTTAATTGCGCCAGGGATTGCCTTTTCTATAGTAAATTATTCAAAAAATAATTTTATACTGTCGCAAATTTTAATTACGCCAGGGATTGCCTTTTGTATAGTAAATTATTCAAAAACTAATTTTATACTGTCACAAATTTTAATTACGCCAGGGATTGCCTTTTATATAGTAAATTTTTCAAAAACTAATTTTCTACTGTCGCAAATTTTAATTGCGCCAGGGATTGCCTTTTCTATAGTAAATTTTTCAAAAACTAATTTTCTACTGTCGCAAATTTTAATTGCGCCAGGGATTGACTTTTCTATAGTAAATTATTCAAAAAATAATTTTCTACTGTCGCAAATTTTAAATATCCCAGGGATTGCCTTTTCTACAGTAAATTATTCAAAAAATAATTTTATACTGTCGCAAATTTTAAATATCCCAGGGATTGCCTTTTATATAGTAAATTTTTCAAAAACTAATTTTCTACTGTCGCAAATTTTAATTACGCCAGGGATTGCCTTTTATATAGTAAATTTTTCAAAAACTAATTTTCTACTGTCGCAAATTTTAAATATCCCAGGGATTGCCTTTTCTACAGTAAATTATTCAAAAAATAATTTTATACTCTCGCAAATTTTAATTACGCCAGGGATTGCCTTTTATATAGTAAATTATTCAAAAACTAATTTTCTACTGTCGCAAATTTTAAATATCCCAGGGATTGCCTTTTCTACAGTAAATTATTCAAAAACTAATTTTATACTGTCGCAAATTTTAATTACGCCAGGGATTGCCTTTTATATAGTAAATTATTCAAAAACTAATTTTCTACTGTCGCAAATTTTAATTACGCCAGGGATTGCCTTTTATATAGTAAATTTTTCAAAAACTAATTTTCTACTGTCGCAAATTTTAATTGCGCCAGGGATTGACTTTTCTATAGTAAATTATTCAAAAACTAATTTTATACTGTCACAAATTTTATGTGCGCCAGGGATTGCCTTTTCTATAGTAAATTATTCAAAAAATAATTTTCTACTGTCGCAAATTTTAAATATCCCAGGGATTGCCTTTTCTATAGTAAATTTTTCAAAAAATAATTTTCAACTGTCGCAAATTTTAATTACGCCAGGGATTGCCTTTTATATAGTAAATTTTTCAAAAACTAATTTTATACTGTCACAAATTTTAATTACGCCAGGGATTGCCTTTTATATAGTAAATTATACAAAAACTAATTTTATACTGTCGCAAATTTTAATTGCGCCAGGGATTGCCTTTTATATAGTAAATTATTCAAAAAATAATTTTATACTGTCGCAAATTTTATGTGCGCCAGGGATTGCCTTTTATATAGTAAATTTTTCAAAAACTAATTTTCTACTGTCGCAAATTTTATGTGCGCCAGGGATTGCCTTTTCTATAGTAAATTATTCAAAAAATAATTTTCTACTGTCGCAAATTTTAATTGCGCCAGGGATTGCCTTTTCTATAGTAAATTATTCAAAAAATAATTTTCAACTGTCACAAATTTTATGTGCGCCAGGGATTGCCTTTTCTATAGTAAATTATTCAAAAACTAATTTTATACTGTCGCAAATTTTATGTGCGCCAGGGATTGCCTTTTCTATAGTAAATTATTCAAAAAATAATTTTATACTGTCGCAAATTTTAAATATCCCAGGGATTGCCTTTTCTATAGTAAA
>CAWVNZ010001132.1:0-34000 GCA_963930735.1 Dioctria linearis
CGCAAATTTTAATTACGCCAAGGATTGCCTTTTCTACAGTAAATTTTTCAAAAAATAATTTTTTACTGTCGCAAATTTTAATTTCGCCAGGGATTGCCTTTTCTATAGTAAATTATTCAAAAAATAATTTTTTACTGTCGCAAGTTTTAATTACGCCAGGGATTGCCTTTTCTACAGTAAATTTTTCAAAAAATAATTTTTTACTGTTGCAGATTTTAATTACGCCAGGGATTGCCTTTTCTACAGTAAATTTTTCAAAAAATAATTTTTTACTGACGCAAATTTTAATTACGCCAGGGTTTGCCTTTTATATAGTAAATTTTTCACAAATTAATTTTTTACTGTCGCAAATTTTATATACGCCAGGGATTGCCTTTTCTACAGTAAATTTTTCAAAAAATAATTTTTTACTGTCGAAAATTTTAATTACGCCAGGGATTGCCTTTTCTACAGTAAATTTTTCAAAAAATAATTTTTTACTGTCGCAAATTTTAATTGCGCCAGGTATTGCCTTTTCTATAGTAAATTTTTCAAAAAATAATTTTATACTGTCGCAAATTTTAATTACGCCAGGGATTGCCTTCTCTATAGTAAATTTTTCACAAATTAATTTTTTACTGTCGCAAATTGTAATTGCGCCAGGGATTACCTTTTCTATAGTAAATTTTTCAAAAAATAATTTTTTACTGTCGCAAATTTTAATTGCGCCAGGGATTGCCTTTTCTATAGTAAATTTTTCAAAAAATAATTTTTTACTGTCGCAAATTTTAATTGCGCCAGGGATTGCCTTTTCTATAGTAAATTTTTCAAAAAATAATTTTATACTGTCGCAAATTTTAATTGCGCCAGGGATTGCCTTTTCTATAGTAAATTTTTCACAAATTAATTTTTTACTGTCGCAAATTTTAATTGCGCCAGGGATTGCCTTTTCTACAGTAAATTTTTCAAAAATTAATTTTTTACTGTCGCAAATTTTAATTACGCCAGGGATTGCCTTTTCTATCGTAAATTTTTCAAAAATTAATTTTTTACTGTCGCAAATTTTAATTGCGCCAGGGATTGCCTTTTCTGCAGTAAATTTTTTACTGTCGCAAATTTTAATTGCGCCAGGGATTGCCTTTTCTACAGTAAATTTTTCAAAAAATAATTTTTTATTTTCGCAAATTTTAATTACGCCAGGGATTGCCTTTCTATAGTAAATTTTTCACAAATTAATTTTTTACTGTCGCAAATTTTAATTGCGCCAGGGATTGCTTTTTCTATAGTAAATTTTTCACAAATTAATTTTTTACTGTCGCAAATTTTAATTGCGCCAGGGATTGCCTTTTCTACAGTAAATTTTTCAAAAAATAATGTTTTACTGTCGCAAATTTTAATTACGCCAGGGATTGCCTTTTCTAAAGTAAATTTTACAAAAAATAATTTTCTACTGTCGCAAATTTTAAATACGCCAGGGATTGCCTCTTCTATAGTAAATTTTTCAAAAAATAATTTTTTACTGTCGCAAATTTTAATTGCGCCAGGGATTGCCTTTTCTATAGTAAATTTTTCAAAAAATAATTTTATACTGTCGCAAATTTTAATTGCGCCAGGGATTGCCTTTTCTATAGTAAATTTTTCACAAATTAATTTTTTACTGTCGCAAATTTTAATTGCGCCAGGGATTGCCTTTTCTACAGTAAATTTTTCAAAAATTAATTTTTTACTGTCGCAAATTTTAATTACGCCAGGGATTGCCTTTTCTATCGTAAATTTTTCAAAAATTAATTTTTTACTGTCGCAAATTTTAATTGCGCCAGGGATTGCCTTTTCTACAGTAAATTTTTTACTGTCGCAAATTTTAATTGCGCCAGGGATTGCCTTTTCTACAGTAAATTTTTCAAAAAATAATTTTTTACTTTCGCAAATTTTAATTACGCCAGTGATTGCCGTTTCTATAGTAAATTTTTCACAAATTAATTTTTTACTGTCGCAAATTTTAATTGCGCCAGGGATTGCTTTTTCTATAGTAAATTTTTCACAAATTAATTTTTTACTGTCGCAAATTTTAATTGCGCCAGGGATTGCCTTTTCTACATTAAATTTTTCAAAAAATAATGTTTTACTGTCGCAAATTTTAATTACGCCAGGGATTACCTTTTCTATAGTAAATTTTTCACAAATTAATTTTTTACTGTCGCAAATTTTAATTGCGCCAGGGTTTGCCTTTTCTACATTAAATTTTTCAAAAAATAATTTTTTACTGTCGCAAATTTTAATTCCGCCAGGGATTGCCTTTTCTATAGTAAATTTTTCAAAAAATTATTTTCTACTGTCGCAAATTTTAAATACGCCAGGGATTGCCTTTTCTATAGTAAATTTTTCAAAAAATAATTTTTTACTGTCGCAAATTTTAATTGCGCCAGGGATTGCCTTTTCTATAGTAAATTATTCAAAAAATAATTTTTTACTGTCGCAAGTTTTAATTAAGCCAGGGATTGCCTTTTCTACAGTAATTTTTTCAAAAAATAATTTTTTACTGTCGCAAATTTTAATTACGCCAGGGATTGCCTTTTCTACAGTAAATTTTTCAAAAAATAATTTTTTACTGTCGCAAATTTTAATTGCGCCAGGGATTGCCTTTTCTATAATAAATTATTCAAAAAATAATTTTTTACTGTCGCAAGTTTTAATTACGCCAGGGATTGCCTTTTCTACAGTAAATTGTTCAAAAAATAATTTTTTACTGTCGCAAATTTTAATTACGCCAGGGATTGCCTTTTCTTCAGTAAATTTTTCAAAAAATAATTTTTTACTGTCGCAAATTTTAATTACGCCAGGGATTGCCTTTTATATAGTAAATTTTTCACAAATTAATTTTTTACTGTCGCAAATTTTAAATACGCCAGGGATTGCCTTTTCTACAGCAAATTTTTCAAAAAATAATTTTTTACTGTCGCAAATTTTAATTACGCCAGGGATTGCCTTTTCTACAGTAAATTTTTCAAAAAATATATTTTTACTGTCGCAAATTTTAAATGCGCCAGGGATTGCCCTTTCTATAGTAAATTTTTCAAAAAATAATTTTATACTGTCGCAAATTTTAATTACGCCAGGGATTGCCTTTTCTATAGTAAATTTTTAACAAATTAATTTTTTACTGTCGCAAATTGTAATTGCGCCAGGGATTACCTTTTCTATAGTAAATTTTTCAAAAAATAACTTTTTACTGTCGCAAATTTTAATTGCGCCAGGGATTGCCTTTTCTATAGTAAATTTTTCAAAAAATAATTTTTTACTGTCGCAAATTTTAATTGCGCCAGGGATTGCCTTTTCTATAGTAAATTTTTCAAAAATTAATTTTTTACTGTCGCAAATTTTAATTGCGCCAGGGATTGCCTTTTCTACAGTATATTTTTAAAAAATAATTTTTTACTGTCGCAAATTTTAATTACGCCAGGGATTGCCTTTTCTATAGTAAATTTTTCACAAATTAATTTTTTACTGTCGCAAATTTTAATTGCGCCAGGGATTGCCTTTTCTATAATAAATTTTTCACAAATTAATTTTTTACTGTCGCAAGTTTTAACTAAGCCAGGGATTGCCTTTTCTACAGTAAATTTTTCAAAAAATAATTTTTTACTGTCGCAAATTTTAATTACGCCAGGGATTGCCTTTTCTACAGTAAATTTTTCAAAAAATAATTTTTTACTGTCGAAAATTTTAATTGCGCCAGGGATTGCCTTTTCTATAGTAAATTATTCAAAAAATAATTTTTTACTGTCGGAAGTTTTAATTACGACAGGGATTGCCTTTTCTACAGTAAATTTTTCAAAAAATAATTTTTTACTGTCGCAAATTTTAATTACGCCAGGGATTGCCTTTTCTACAGTAAATTTTTCAAAAATAATTTTTTACTGTCGCAAATTTTAATTACGCCAGGGATTGCCTTTTATATAGTAAATTTTTCACAAATTAATTTTTTACTGTCGAAAATTTTAACTACGCCAGGGATTGCCTTTTCTACCGTAAATTTTTCAAAAAATAATTTTTTACTGTCGCAAATTTTAATTGCGCCAGGGATTGCCTTTTCTATAGTAAATTTTTCACAAATTAATTTTTTATTTTCGCAAATTTTAATTGCGCCAGGGATTGCCTTTTCTGCAGTAAATTTTTTACTGTCGCAAATTTTAATTGCGCCAGGGATTGCCTTTTCTACAGTAAATTTTTCAAAAAATAATTTTTTATTTTCGCAAATTTTAATTACGCCAGGGATTGCCTTTCTATAGTAAATTTTTCACAAATTAATTTTTTACTGTCGCAAATTTTAATTGCGCCAGGGATTGCTTTTTCTATAGTAAATTTTTCACAAATTAATTTTTTACTGTCGCAAATTTTAATTGCGCCAGGGATTGCCTTTTCTACAGTAAATTTTTCAAAAAATAATGTTTTACTGTCGCAAATTTTAATTACGCCAGGGATTGCCTTTTCTAAAGTAAATTTTACAAAAAATAATTTTCTACTGTCGCAAATTTTAAATACGCCAGGGATTGCCTCTTCTATAGTAAATTTTTCAAAAAATAATTTTTTACTGTCGCAAATTTTAATTGCGCCAGGGATTGCCTTTTCTATAGTAAATTTTTCAAAAAATAATTTTATACTGTCGCAAATTTTAATTGCGCCAGGGATTGCCTTTTCTATAGTAAATTTTTCACAAATTAATTTTTTACTGTCGCAAATTTTAATTGCGCCAGGGATTGCCTTTTCTACAGTAAATTTTTCAAAAATTAATTTTTTACTGTCGCAAATTTTAATTACGCCAGGGATTGCCTTTTCTATCGTAAATTTTTCAAAAATTAATTTTTTACTGTCGCAAATTTTAATTGCGCCAGGGATTGCCTTTTCTACAGTAAATTTTTTACTGTCGCAAATTTTAATTGCGCCAGGGATTGCCTTTTCTACAGTAAATTTTTCAAAAAATAATTTTTTACTTTCGCAAATTTTAATTACGCCAGTGATTGCCGTTTCTATAGTAAATTTTTCACAAATTAATTTTTTACTGTCGCAAATTTTAATTGCGCCAGGGATTGCTTTTTCTATAGTAAATTTTTCACAAATTAATTTTTTACTGTCGCAAATTTTAATTGCGCCAGGGATTGCCTTTTCTACATTAAATTTTTCAAAAAATAATGTTTTACTGTCGCAAATTTTAATTACGCCAGGGATTACCTTTTCTATAGTAAATTTTTCACAAATTAATTTTTTACTGTCGCAAATTTTAATTGCGCCAGGGTTTGCCTTTTCTACATTAAATTTTTCAAAAAATAATTTTTTACTGTCGCAAATTTTAATTCCGCCAGGGATTGCCTTTTCTATAGTAAATTTTTCAAAAAATTATTTTCTACTGTCGCAAATTTTAAATACGCCAGGGATTGCCTTTTCTATAGTAAATTTTTCAAAAAATAATTTTTTACTGTCGCAAATTTTAATTGCGCCAGGGATTGCCTTTTCTATAGTAAATTATTCAAAAAATAATTTTTTACTGTCGCAAGTTTTAATTAAGCCAGGGATTGCCTTTTCTACAGTAATTTTTTCAAAAAATAATTTTTTACTGTCGCAAATTTTAATTACGCCAGGGATTGCCTTTTCTACAGTAAATTTTTCAAAAAATAATTTTTTACTGTCGCAAATTTTAATTGCGCCAGGGATTGCCTTTTCTATAATAAATTATTCAAAAAATAATTTTTTACTGTCGCAAGTTTTAATTACGCCAGGGATTGCCTTTTCTACAGTAAATTGTTCAAAAAATAATTTTTTACTGTCGCAAATTTTAATTACGCCAGGGATTGCCTTTTCTTCAGTAAATTTTTCAAAAAATAATTTTTTACTGTCGCAAATTTTAATTACGCCAGGGATTGCCTTTTATATAGTAAATTTTTCACAAATTAATTTTTTACTGTCGCAAATTTTAAATACGCCAGGGATTGCCTTTTCTACAGCAAATTTTTCAAAAAATAATTTTTTACTGTCGCAAATTTTAATTACGCCAGGGATTGCCTTTTCTACAGTAAATTTTTCAAAAAATATATTTTTACTGTCGCAAATTTTAAATGCGCCAGGGATTGCCCTTTCTATAGTAAATTTTTCAAAAAATAATTTTATACTGTCGCAAATTTTAATTACGCCAGGGATTGCCTTTTCTATAGTAAATTTTTAACAAATTAATTTTTTACTGTCGCAAATTGTAATTGCGCCAGGGATTACCTTTTCTATAGTAAATTTTTCAAAAAATAACTTTTTACTGTCGCAAATTATAATTGCGCCAGGGATTGCCTTTTCTATAGTAAATTTTTCAAAAAATAATTTTTTACTGTCGCAAATTTTAATTGCGCCAGGGATTGCCTTTTCTATAGTAAATTTTTCAAAAATTAATTTTTTACTGTCGCAAATTTTAATTGCGCCAGGGATTGCCTTTTCTACAGTATATTTTAAAAAATAATTTTTTACTGTCGCAAATTTTAATTACGCCAGGGATTGCCTTTTCTATAGTAAATTTTTCACAAATTAATTTTTTACTGTCGCAAATTTTAATTGCGCCAGGGATTGCCTTTTCTATAATAAATTTTTCACAAATTAATTTTTTACTGTCGCAAGTTTTAACTAAGCCAGGGATTGCCTTTTCTACAGTAAATTTTTCAAAAAATAATTTTTTACTGTCGCAAATTTTAATTACGCCAGGGATTGCCTTTTCTACAGTAAATTTTTCAAAAAATAATTTTTTACTGTCGAAAATTTTAATTGCGCCAGGGATTGCCTTTTCTATAGTAAATTATTCAAAAAATAATTTTTTACTGTCGGAAGTTTTAATTACGACAGGGATTGCCTTTTCTACAGTAAATTTTTCAAAAAATAATTTTTTACTGTCGCAAATTTTAATTACGCCAGGGATTGCCTTTTCTACAGTAAATTTTTCAAAAAATAATTTTTTACTGTCGCAAATTTTAATTACGCCAGGGATTGCCTTTTATATAGTAAATTTTTCACAAATTAATTTTTTACTGTCGAAAATTTTAACTACGCCAGGGATTGCCTTTTCTACCGTAAATTTTTCAAAAAATAATTTTTTACTGTCGCAAATTTTAATTGCGCCAGGGATTGCCTTTTCTATAGTAAATTTTTCAAAAAACAATTTTATACTGTCGCAAATATTAATTACGCCCGGGATTGCCTTTTCTATAGTAAATTTTTCACAAATTAATTTTTTACTGTCGCAAATTGTAATTGCGCCAGGGATTACCTTTTCTATAGTAAATTTTTCAAAAAATAATTTTTTACTGTCGCAAATTTTAATTGCGCCAGGGATGGCCTTTTCTATAGTAAATTTTTCAAAAAATAATTTTTTACTGTCGCAAATTTTAATTGCGCCAGGGATTGCCTTTTCTATAGTAAATTTTTCAAAAATTAATTTTTTACTGTCGCAAATTTTAATTGCGCCAGGTATTGCCTTTTCTATAGTAAATTTTTCAAAAAATAATTTTTTACAGTCGCAAATTTTAATTGCGCCAGGGATTGCCTTTTCTATAGTAAATTATTCAAAAAATAATTTTTTACTGTCGCAAGTTCTAATTAAGCCAGGGATTGCCTTTTCTACAGTAAATTTTTCAAAAAATAATTTTTTACTGTCGCAAATTTTAATTACGCCAGGGATTGCCTTTTCTACAGTAAATTTTTCAAAAAATAATTTTTTACTGTCGCAAATTTTAATTTCGCCAGGGATTGCCTTTTCTATAGTAAATTATTCAAAAAATAATTTTTTACTGTCGCAAGTTTTAATTACGCCAGGGATTGCCTTTTCTACAGTAAATTTTCAAAAAATAATTTTTTACTGTCGCAGATTTTAATTACGCCAGGGATTGCCTTTTATACAGTAAATTTTTCAAAAAATAATTTTTTACTGACGCAAATTTTAATTACGCCAGGGTTTGCCTTTTATATAGTAAATTTTTCACAAATTAATTTTTTACTGTCGCAAATTTTATATACGCCAGGGATTGCCTTTTCTACAGTAAATTTTTCAAAAATTAATTTTTTACTGTCGCAAATTTTAATTACGCCAGGGATTGCCTTTTCTATCGTAAATTTTTCAAAAATTAATTTTTTACTGTCGCAAATTTTAATTGCGCCAGGGATTGCCTTTTCTGCAGTAAATTTTTTACTGTCGCAAATTTTAATTGCGCCAGGGATTGCCTTTTCTACAGTAAATTTTTCAAAAAATAATTTTTTATTTTCGCAAATTTTAATTACGCCAGGGATTGCCTTTTCTATAGTAAATTTTTCACAAATTATTTTTTTACTGTCGCAAATTTTAATTGCGCCAGGGATTGCTTTTTCTATAGTAAATTTTTCACAAATTAATTTTTTACTGTCGCAAATTTTAATTGCGCCAGGGATTGCCTTTTCTACAGTAAATTTTTCAAAAAATAATGTTTTACTGTCGCAAATTTTAATTACGCCAGGGATTGCCTTTTCTAAAGTAAATTTTACAAAAAATAATTTTCTACTGTCGCAAATTTTAAATACGCCAGGGATTGCCTCTTCTATAGTAAATTTTTCAAAAAATAATTTTTTACTGTCGCAAATTTTAATTGCGCCAGGGATTGCCTTTTCTATAGTAAATTTTTCAAAAAATAATTTTATACTGTCGCAAATTTTAATTGCGCCAGGGATTGCCTTTTCTATAGTAAATTTTTCACAAATTAATTTTTTCTGTCGCAAATTTTAATTGCGCCAGGGATTGCCTTTTCTACAGTAAATTTTTCAAAAATTAATTTTTTACTGTCGCAAATTTTAATTACGCCAGGGATTGCCTTTTCTATCGTAAATTTTTCAAAAATTAATTTTTTACTGTCGCAAATTTTAATTGCGCCAGGGATTACCTTTTCTACAGTAAATTTTTTACTGTCGCAAATTTTTATTGCCCCAGGGATTGCCTTTTCTACAGTAAATTTTTCAAAAAATAATTTTTTACTTTCGCAAATTTTAATTACGCCAGGGATTGCCGTTTCTATAGTAAATTTTTCACAAATTAATTTTTTACTGTCGCAAATTTTAATTGCGCCAGGGATTGCTTTTTCTATAGTAAATTTTTCACAAATTAATTTTTTACTGTCGCAAATTTTAATTGCGCCAGGGATTGCCTTTTCTACAGTAAATTTCTCAAAAAATAATTTTTTACTGTCGCAAATTTTAATTACGCCAGGGATTGCCTTTTCTACAGTAAATTTTTCAAAAAATAATTTTTTACGGTCGCAAATTTTAATTGCGCCACGGATTGCCTTTTCTATAGTAAATTATTCAAAAAATAATTTTTTACTGTCGCAAATTTTAATTGCGCCAGGGATTGCCTTTTCTACAGTAAATTTTTCAAAAATTAATTTTTTACTGTCGCAAATTTTAATTACGCCAGGGATTGCCTTTTCTATCGTAAATTTTTCAAAAATTAATTTTTTACTGTCGCAAATTTTAATTGCGCCAGGGATTACCTTTTCTACAGTAAATTTTTTACTGTCGCAAATTTTTATTGCCCCAGGGATTGCCTTTTCTACAGTAAATTTTTCAAAAAATAATTTTTTACTTTCGCAAATTTTAATTACGCCAGGGATTGCCGTTTCTATAGTAAATTTTTCACAAATTAATTTTTTACTGTCGCAAATTTTAATTGCGCCAGGGATTGCTTTTTCTATAGTAAATTTTTCACAAATTAATTTTTTACTGTCGCAAATTTTAATTGCGCCAGGGATTGCCTTTTCTACAGTAAATTTCTCAAAAAATAATTTTTTACTGTCGCAAATTTTAATTACGCCAGGGATTGCCTTTTCTACAGCAAATTTTTCAAAAAATAATTTTTTACGGTCGCAAATTTTAATTGCGCCACGGATTGCCTTTTCTATAGTAAATTATTCAAAAAATAATTTTTTACTGTCGCAAGTTTTAATTACGCCACGCCAGGGATTGCCTTTTCTACAGTAAATTTTTCAAAAAATTATTTTTTACTGTCGCAAATTTTAATTACGCCAGGGATTGCCTTTTCTACAGTAAATTTTTCAAAAAATAATTTTTTACTGTCGCAAATTTTAATTACGCCAGGGATTGCCTTTTATATAGTAAATTTTTCACAGATTAATTTTTTACTGTCGCAAATTTTAAATACGCCAGGGATTACCTTTTCTATAGTAAATTTTTCAAAAAATAATTTTTTACTGTCGCAAATTTTTGTTGCGCCAGGGATTGCCTTTTGTATAGTAAATTTTTCAAAAATTAATTTTTTACTGTCGCAAATTTTAATTGCGCCAGGGATTGCCTTTTCTACAGAAAATTTTTCAAAAAATAATTTTTTACTGTCGCAAATCTTAATTACGCCAGGGATTGCCTTTTCTATAGTAAATTTTTCACAAATTAATTTTTTACTGTCGCAAATTTTAATTGCGCCAGGGATTGCATTTTCTATAGTAAATTTTTCACAAATTAATTTTTTAATGTCGCAAATTTTAATTGCGCCAGGGATTGCCTTTTCTACAGTAAATTTTTCAAAAAATAATTTTTTACTGTCGCAAATTTTAATTACGCCAGGGATTGCCTTTTCTACAGTAAACTTTTCAAAAAATAATTTTTTACTGTCGCAAATTTTAATTGCGCCAGGGATTGCCCTTTCTATAGTAAATTTTTCAAAAAATAATTTTATACTGTCGCAAATTTTAATTACGCCTGGGATTGCCTTTTCTATAGTAAATTTTTCAAAAAATAATTTTTTACTGTCGAAAATTTTAATTACGCCAGGGATTGCCTTGTTTACAGTAAATTTTTCAAAAAATAATTTTTTACTGTCGCAAATTTTAATTGCGCCAGGGATTGCCTTTTCTATAGTAAATTTTTCAAAAAATAATTTTATACTGTCGCAAATTTTAATTACGCCAGGGATTGCCTTTTCTATAGTAAATTTTTCACAAATTAATTTTTTACTGTCGCAAATTCTAATTGCGCCAGGGATTACCTTTTCTATATTAAACTTTTCAAAAAATAATTTTTTACTGTCGCAAATTTTAATTGCGCCAGGGATTGCCTTTTCTATAGTAAATTTTTCAAATAATAATTTTTTACTGTCGCAAATTTTAATTGCGCCAGGGATTGCCTTTTCTATAGTTAATTTTTCAAAAATTAATTTTTTACTGTCGCAAATTTTAATTGCGCCAGGGATTGCCTTTTCTACAGTAAATTTTTCAAAAAATAATTTTTTACTGTCGCAAATTTTAATTGCGCCAGGGATTGCCTTTTCTATAGTAAATTTTTCACAAATTAATTTTTTACTGTCGCAAATTTTAATTGCGCCAGGGATTGCCTTTTCTATAGTAAATTTTTAACAAATTAATTTTTTACTGTCGCAAATTTTAATTGCGCCAGGGATTGCCTTTTCTACAGTAAATTTTTCAAAAAATAATTTTTTACTGTCGCAAATTTTAACTACGCCAGGGATTGCCTTTTCTATAGTAAATTTTACAAAAAATAATTTTCTACTGTCGCAAATTTTAAATACGCCAGGGATTGCCTTTTCTACAGTAAATTTTTCAAAAAATAATTTTTTACTGTCGCAAATTTTAATTGCGCCAGGGATTGCCTTTTCTATAGTAAATTATTCAAAAAATAATTTTTTACTGTCGCAAATTTTAATTACGCCACGCCAGGGATTGCCTTTTCTACAGTAAATTTTTCAAAAAATAATTTTTTACTGTCGCAAATTTTAATTGCGCCAGGGATTGCCTTTTCTATAGTAAATTTTTCACAAATTAATTTTTTTACTGTCGCAAATTTTAATTGCGCCAGGGATTGCCTTTTCTATAGTATATTTTTCAAAAATTAATTTGTTACTGTCGAAAATTTTAATTGCGCCAGGGATTCCCTTTTCTATAGTAAATTTTTCACAAATTAATTTTTTACTGCCGCAAATTTTAATTGCGCCAGGGATTGCCTTTTCTATAGTAAATTTTTCAAAAAATAATTTTTATTTTCCTGTCGCAAATTTTTGTTGCGCCAGGGATTGCCTTTTGTATAGTAAATATTTCAAAAATTAATTTTTTACTGTCGCAAATTTTAATTGCGCCAGGGATTGCCTTTTCTACAGAAAATTTTTCAAAAAATAATTTTTTACTGTCGCAAATCTTAATTACGCCAGGGATTGCCTTTTCTATAGTAAATTTTTCACAAATTAATTTTTTACTGTCGCAAATTTTAATTGCGCCAGGGATTGCCTTTTCTATAGTAAATTTTTCACAAATTAATTTTTTAATGTCGCAAATTTTAATTGCGCCAGGGATTGCCTTTTCTACAGTAAATTTTTCAAAAAATAATTTTTTACTGTCGCAAATTTTAATTACGCCAGGGATTGCCTTTTCTACAGTAAACTTTTCAAAAAATAATTTTTTACTGTCGCAAATTTTAATTGCGCCAGGGATTGCCCTTTCTATAGTAAATTTTTCAAAAAATAATTTTATACTGTCGCAAATTTTAATTACGCCTGGGATTACCTTTTCTATAGTAAATTTTTCAAAAAATAATTTTTTACTGTCGAAAATTTTAATTACGCCAGGGATTGCCTTGTCTACAGTAAATTTTTCAAAAAATAATTTTTTACTGTCGCAAATTTTAATTGCGCCAGGGATTGCCTTTTCTATAGTAAATTTTTCAAAAAATAATTTTATACTGTCGCAAATTTTAATTACGCCAGGGATTGCCTTTTCTATAGTAAATTTTTCACAAATTAATTTTTTACTGTCGCAAATTCTAATTGCGCCAGGGATTACCTTTTCTATATTAAACTTTTCAAAAAATAATTTTTTACTGTCGCAAATTTTAATTGCGCCAGGGATTGCCTTTTCTATAGTAAATTTTTCAAATAATAATTTTTTACTGTCGCAAATTTTAATTGCGCCAGGGATTGCCTTTCTATAGTTAATTTTTCAAAAATTAATTTTTTACTGTCGCAAATTTTAATTGCGCCAGGGATTGCCTTTTCTACAGTAAATTTTTCAAAAAATAATTTTTTACTGTCGCAAATTTTAATTGCGCCAGGGATTGCCTTTTCTATAGTAAATTTTTCACAAATTAATTTTTTACTGTCGCAAATTTTAATTGCGCCAGGGATTGCCTTTTCTATAGTAAATTTTTAACAAATTAATTTTTTACTGTCGCAAATTTTAATTGCGCCAGGGATTGCCTTTTCTACAGTAAATTTTTCAAAAAATAATTTTTTACTGTCGCAAATTTTACCTACGCCAGGGATTGCCTTTTCTATAGTAAATTTTACAAAAAATAATTTTCTACTGTCGCAAATTTTAAATACGCCAGGGATTGCCTTTTCTACAGTAAATTTTTCAAAAAATAATTTTTTACTGTCGCAAATTTTAATTGCGCCAGGGATTGCCTTCTTTTCTATAGTAAATTATTCAAAAAATAATTTTTTACTGTCGCAAATTTTAATTACGCCACGCCAGGGATTGCCTTTTCTACAGTAAATTTTTCAAAAAATAATTTTTTACTGTCGCAAATTTTAATTGCGCCAGGGATTGCCTTTTCTATAGTAAATTTTTTACTGTAGCAAATTTTATTTGCGCCAGGGATTGCCTTTTCTATAGTATATTTTTCAAAAATTAATTTGTTACTGTCGCAAATTTTAATTGCGCCAGGGATTGCCTTTTCTATAGTAAATTTTTAACAAATTAATTTTTTACTGTCGCAAATTTTAATTGCGCCAGGGATTGCCTTTTCTACAGTAAATTTTTCAAAAAATAATTTTTTACTGTCGCAAATTTTAACTACGCCAGGGATTGCCTTTTCTATAGTAAATTTTACAAAAAATAATTTTCTACTGTCGCAAATTTTAAATACGCCAGGGATTGCCTTTTCTACAGTAAATTTTTCAAAAAATAATTTTTTACTGTCGCAAATTTTAATTGCGCCAGGGATTGCCTTTTCTATAGTAAATTATTCAAAAAATAATTTTTTACTGTCGCAAATTTTAATTACGCCACGCCAGGGATTGCCTTTTCTACAGTAAATTTTTCAAAAAATAATTTTTTACTGTCGCAAATTTTAATTGCGCCAGGGATTGCCTTTTCTATAGTAAATTTTTCACAAATTAATTTTTTACTGTCGCAAATTTTAATTGCGCCAGGGATTGCCTTTTCTATAGTATATTTTTCAAAAATTAATTTGTTACTGTCGAAAATTTTAATTGCGCCAGGGATTCCCTTTTCTATAGTAAATTTTTCACAAATTAATTTTTTACTGTCGCAAATTTTAATTGCGCCAGGGATTGCCTTTTCTATAGTAAATTTTTTACTGTCGCAAATTTTAATTACGCCAGGAATTGCCTTTTCTATAGTAAATTTTTCAAAATTTAATTTTAAACTGTCGCAAATTTTAATTGCGCCAGGGCTTGCCTTTTCTATAGTAAATTTTTCAAAAATATAATTTTTTACTGTCGCAAATTTTAATTGCGCCAGGGATTACCTTTTCTATAGTAATTTTTCAGAAAATAATTTTTTACTGTCGCAATTTTTAATTGCGCCAGGGATTGCCTTTTCTACACTAAATTTTTCAAAAAATAATTTCCTTCTGTCGCAAATTTTAATTGCTCCAGGGATTGCCTTTTCTATAGTAAATTTTTCACAAATTAATTTTTTACTGTCGAAAATTTTAATTGCGCCAGGGATTGCCTTTTATATAGTAAATTTTTCATAAATTAGTTTTTTACTGTCACAAATTTTAATTGCGCCAGGGATTGCCTTTTCTACAGTAAATTTTTCAAAAAATAATTTTTTACTGTCGCAAATTTTAACTGCGCCAGGGATTGCCTTTTCTATAGTAAATTTTTCACAAATTAATTTTTTACTGTCGCAAATTTTAATTGCGCCAGGGATTGCCTTTCCTATAGTAAATTTTTCACAAATTAATTTTTTACTGTCGCAAATTTTAATTGTGCCAGGGATTGCCTTTTCTATAGTAAATTATTCAATAAATAATTTTTTATTGTCGCAAGTTTTAATTACGCCAGGGATTGCCTTTTCTACAGTAAACTTTTCAAAAACTAATTTTTTACTGTCGCAAATTTTAAATCCGCCAGGGATTGCCTTTTCTATAGTAAATTTTTCAAAAAATAATTTTTTACTATCGCAAATTTTAATTGCGCCAGGGATTGCCTTTTCTATAGTAAATTTTTCAGAAAATAATTTTTTACTGTCGCAAATTTTAATTGCGCCAGGGATTGCCTTTTCTATAGTAAATTATTCAATAAATAATTTTTTACTGTCGCAAGTTTTAATTACGCCAGGGATTGCCTTTTCTACAGTAAATTTTTCAAAAAATAATTTTTTACTGTCGCAAATTTTAATTGCGTCAGGGATTGCCTATTCTATAGTAAATTTTTCAAAAAATAATTTTTTACTGTCGCAAATTTTAATAGCGCCAGGGATTGCCTTTTCTATAGTAAATTTTTCAGAAAATAATTTTTTACTGTCGCAAATTTTAATTGCGCCAGGGATTGCCTTTTCTATAGTAAATTTTTCAAAAAATAATTTTATACTGTCGCAAATTTTAATTGCGCCAGGGATTGCCTTTTCTATAGTAAATTATTCAATAAATAATTTTTTACTGTCGCAAGTTTTAATTGCGCCAGGGATTGCCCTTTCTATAGTAAATTTTTCAAAAAATAATTTTATACTGTCGCAAATTTTAATTGCGCCAGGGATTGCCTTTTCTACAGTAAATTTTTCAAAAAATAATTTTTTACTGTCGCAAATTTTAACTACGCCAGGGATTGCCTTTTCTATAGTAAATTTTACAAAAAATAATTTTATACTGTCGCAAATTTTAAATACGCCAGGGATTGCCTTTTCTACAGTAAATTTTTCAAAAAATAATTTTTTACTGTCGCAAATTTTAACTACGCCAGGGATTGCCTTTTCTATAGTAAATTTTACAAAAAATAATTTTATACTGTCGCAAATTTTAAATACGCCAGGGATTGCCTTTTCTACAGTAAATTTTTCAAAAAATAATTTTTTACTGTCGCAAATTTTAATTGCGCCAGGGATTGCCTTTTCTATAGTAAATTATTCAAAAAATAATTTTTTACTGTCGCAAATTTTAATTACGCCAGGGATTGCCTTTTCTATAGTAAATTTTTCACAAATTAATTTTTTACTGTCGCAAATTCTAATTGCGCCAGGGATTACCTTTTCTATATTAAACTTTTCAAAAAATAATTTTTTACTGTCGCAAATTTTAATTGCGCCAGGGATTGCCTTTTCTATAGTAAATTTTTCAAATAATAATTTTTTACTGTCGCAAATTTTAATTGCGCCAGGGATTGCCTTTTCTATAGTTAATTTTTCAAAAATTAATTTTTTACTGTCGCAAATTTTAATTGCGCCAGGGATTGCCTTTTCTACAGTAAATTTTTCAAAAAATAATTTTTTACTGTCGCAAATTTTAATTGCGCCAGGGATTGCCTTTTCTATAGTAAATTTTTCACAAATTAATTTTTTACTGTCGCAAAATTTAATTGCGCCAGGGATTGCCTTTTCTATAGTAAATTTTTAACAAATTAATTTTTTACTGTCGCAAATTTTAATTGCGCCAGGGATTGCCTTTTCTACAGTAAATTTTTCAAAAAATAATTTTTTACTGTCGCAAATTTTAACTACGCCAGGGATTGCCTTTTCTATAGTAAATTTTACAAAAAATAATTTTATACTGTCGCAAATTTTAAATACGCCAGGGATTGCCTTTTCTACAGTAAATTTTTCAAAAAATAATTTTTTACTGTCGCAAATTTTAATTGCGCCAGGGATTGCCTTTTCTATAGTAAATTATTCAAAAATAATTTTTTACTGTCGCAAATTTTAATTACGCCAGGGATTGCCTTTTCTATAGTAAATTTTTCAAAAATAATTTTTTACTATCGCAAATTTTAATTGCGCCAGGGATTGCCTTTTCTATAGTAAATTTTTCAGAAAATAATTTTTTACTGTCGCAAATTTTAATTGCGCCAGGGATTGCCTTTTCTATAGTAAATTATTCAATAAATAATTTTTTACTGTCGCAAGTTTTAATTACGCCAGGGATTGCCTTTTCTACAGTAAATTTTTCAAAAAATAATTTTTTACTGTCGCAAATTTTAATTGCGTCAGGGATTGCCTTTTCTATAGTAAATTATTCAATAAATAATTTTTTATTGTCGCAAGTTTTAATTACGCCAGGGATTGCCTTTTCTACAGTAAACTTTTCAAAAACTAATTTTTTACTGTCGCAAATTTTAAATCCGCCAGGGATTGCCTTTTCTATAGTAAATTTTTCAAAAATAATTTTTTACTATCGCAAATTTTAATTGCGCCAGGGATTGCCTTTTCTATAGTAAATTTTTCAGAAAATAATTTTTTACTGTCGCAAATTTTAATTGCGCCAGGGATTGCCTTTTCTATAGTAAATTATTCAATAAATAATTTTTTACTGTCGCAAGTTTTAATTACGCCAGGGATTGCCTTTTCTACAGTAAATTTTTCAAAAAATAATTTTTTACTGTCGCAAATTTTAATTGCGTCAGGGATTGCCTATTCTATAGTAAATTTTTCAAAAAATAATTTTTTACTGTCGCAAATTTTAATAGCGCCAGGGATTGCGTTTTCTATAGTAAATTTTTCAGAAAATAATTTTTTACTGTCGCAAATTTTAATTGCGCTAGGGATTGCCCATTCTATAGTAAATTTTTCAAAAAATAATTTTATACTGTCGCAAATTTTAATTGCGCCAGGGATTGCCTTTTCTATAGTAAATTATTCAATAAATAATTTTTTACTGTCGCAAGTTTTAATTGCGCCAGGGATTGCCCTTTCTATAGTAAATTTTTCAAAAAATTATTTTATACTGTCGCAAATTTTAATTACGCCAGGGATTGCCTTTTCTATAGTAAATTTTTCACAAATTAATTTTTTACTGTCGCAAATTCTAATTGCGCCAGGGATTACCTTTTCTATATTAAACTTTTCAAAAAATAATTTTTACTGTCGCAAATTTTAATTGCGCCAGGGATTGCCTTTTCTATAGTAAATTTTCAAATAATAATTTTTTACTGTCGCAAATTTTAATTGCGCCAGGGATTGCCTTTTCTATAGTTAATTTTTCAAAAATTAATTTTTTACTGTCGCAAATTTTAATTGCGCCAGGGATTGCCTTTTCTACAGTAAATTTTTCAAAAAATAATTTTTTACTGTCGCAAATTTTAATTGCGCCAGGGATTGCCTTTTCTATAGTAAATTTTTCACAAATTAATTTTTTACTGTCGCAAATTTTAATTGCGCCAGGGATTGCCTTTTCTATAGTAAATTTTTAACAAATTAATTTTTTACTGTCGCAAATTTTAATTGCGCCAGGGATTGCCTTTTCTACAGTAAATTTTTCAAAAAATAATTTTTTACTGTCGCAAATTTTAACTACGCCAGGGATTGCCTTTTCTATAGTAAATTTTACAAAAAATAATTTTATACTGTCGCAAATTTTAAATACGCCAGGGATTGCCTTTTCTACAGTAAATTTTTCAAAAAATAATTTTTTACTGTCGCAAATTTTAATTGCGCCAGGGATTGCCTTTTCTATAGTAAATTATTCAAAAAATAATTGTTTACTGTCGCAAATTTTAATTACGCCACGCCAGGGATTGCCTTTTCTACAGTAAATTTTTCAAAAAATAATTTTTTACTGTCGCAAATTTTAATTGCGCCAGGGATTGCCTTTTCTATAGTAAATTTTCACAAATTAATTTTTTACTGTCGCAAATTTTAATTGCGCCAGGGATTGCCTTTTCTATAGTAAATTTTTCAAAAAATAATTTTTTACTGTCGCAAATTTTTGTTGCGCCAGGGATTGCCTTTTGTATAGTAAATTTTTCAAAAATTAATTTTTTACTGTCGCAAATTTTAATTGCGCCAGGGATTGCCTTTTCTACAGAAAATTTTTCAAAAAATAATTTTTTACTGTCGCAAATCTTAATTACGCCAGGGATTGCCTTTTCTATAGTAAATTTTTCACAAATTAATTTTTTACTGTCGCAAATTTTAATTGCGCCAGGGATTGCCTTTTCTATAGTAAATTTTTCACAAATTAATTTTTTAATGTCGCAAATTTTAATTGCGCCAGGGATTGCCCTTTCTACAGTAAATTTTTCAAAAAATAATTTTTTACTGTCGCAAATTTTAATTACGCCAGGGATTGCCTTTTCTACAGTAAACTTTTCAAAAAATAATTTTTTACTGTCGCAAATTTTAATTGCGCCAGGGATTGCCCTTTCTATAGTAAATTTTTCAAAAAATAATTTTATACTGTCGCAAATTTTAATTACGCCAGGGATTGCCTTGTCTACAGTAAATTTTTCAAAAAATAATTTTTTACTGTCGCAAATTTTAATTGCGCCAGGGATTGCCTTTTCTATAGTAAATTTTTTCAAAAAATAATTTTATACTGTCGCAAATTTTAATTACGCCAGGGATTGCCTTTTCTATAGTAAATTTTTCACAAATTAATTTTTTACTTTCGCAAATTCTAATTGCGCCAGGGATTACCTTTTCTATATTAAACTTTTCAAAAAATAATTTTTTACTGTCGCAAATTTTAATTGCGCCAGGGATTGCCTTTTCTATAGTAAATTTTTCAAATAATAATTTTTTACTGTCGCAAATTTTAATTGCGCCAGGGATTGCCTTTCTATAGTTAATTTTTCAAAAATTAATTTTTTACTGTCGCAAATTTTAATTGCGCCAGGGATTGCCTTTTCTACAGTAAATTTTTCAAAAAATAATTTTTTACTGTCGCAAATTTTAATTGCGCCAGGGATTGCCTTTTCTATAGTAAATTTTTCACAAATTAATTTTTTACTGTCGCAAATTTTAATTGCGCCAGGGATTGCCTTTTCTATAGTAAATTTTTAACAAATTAATTTTTGACTGTCGCAAATTTTAATTGCGCCAGGGATAGCCTTTTCTACAGTAAATTTTTCAAAAAATAATTTTTTACTGTCGCAAATTTTAACTACGCCCGGGATTGCCTTTTCTATAGTAAATTTTACAAAAAATAATTTTCTACTGTCGCAAATTTTAAATACGCCAGGGATTGCCTTTTCTATAGTAAATTATTCAAAAAATAATTTTTTACTGTCGCAAATTTTAATTACGCCACGCCAGGGATTGCCTTTTCTACAGTAAATTTTTCAAAAAATAATTTTTTACTGTCGCAAATTTTAATTGCGCCAGGGATTGCCTTTTCTATAGTAAATTTTTCACAAATTAATTTTTTACTGTCGCAAATTTTAATTGCGCCAGGGATTGCCTTTTCTATAGTATATTTTTCAAAAATTAATTTGTTACTGTCGAAAATTTTAATTGCGCCAGGGATTCCCTTTTCTATAGTAAATTTTTCACAGTATTAATTTTTTACTGTCGCAAATTTTAATTGCGCCAGGGATTGCCTTTTCTATAGTAAATTTTTTACTGTCGCAAATTTTAATTACGCCAGGGATTGCCTTTTCTATAGTAAATTTTTCAAAATTTAATTTTAAACTGTCGCAAATTTTAATTGCGCCAGGGCTTGCCTTTTCTATAGTAAATTTTTCAAAAAATTATTTTATACTGTCGCAATTTTAATTGCGCCAGGGATTGCCTATTCTATAGTAAATTTTTCAAAAAAATAATTTTTTACTGTCGCAAATTTTAATTGCGCCAGGGATTGCCTTTTCTATAGTAAATTTTTCAGAAAATAATTTTTTACTGTCGCATTTTTAATTGCGCCAGGGATTGCCTTTTCTACACTAAATTTTTCAAAAAATAATTTCCTTCTGTCGCAAATTTTAATTGCTCCAGGGATTGCCTTTTCTATAGTAAATTTTTCACAAATTAATTTTTTACTGTCGAAAATTTTAATTGCGCCAGGGATTGCCTTTTCTATAGTAAATTTTTCATAAATTAGTTTTTTACTGTCACAAATTTTAATTGCGCCAGGGATTGCCTTTTCTACAGTAAATTTTTCAAAAAATAATTTTTTACTGTCGCAAATTTTAACTGCGCCAAGGATTGCCTTTTCTATAGTAAATTTTTCACAAATTAATTTTTTACTGTCGCAAATTTTAATTGCGCCAGGGATTGCCTTTCCTATAGTAAATTTTTCACAAATTAATTTTTTACTGTCGCAAATTTTAATTGCGCCAGGGATTGCCTTTTCTATAGTAAATTATTCAATAAATAATTTTTTATTGTCGCAAGTTTTAATTACGCCAGGGATTGCCTTTTCTACAGTAAACTTTTCAAAACTAATTTTTTACTGTCGCAAATTTTAAATCCGCCAGGGATTGCCTTTTCTATAGTAAATTTTTCAAAAAATAATTTTTTACTGTCGCAAATTTTAATTGCGCCAGGGATTGCCGTTTCTATAGTAAATTTTTCAGAAAATAATTTTTTACTGTCGCAAATTTTAATTGCGCCAGGGATTGCCTTTTCTATAGTAAATTATTCAATAAATAATTTTTTACTGTCGCAAGTTTAATTACGCCAGGGATTGCCTTTTCTACAGTAAATTTTTCAAAAAATAATTTTTTACTGTCGCAAATTTTAATTGCGTCAGGGATTGCCTATTCTATAGTAAATTTTTCAAAAAATAATTTTTTTACTGTCGCAAATTTTAATAGCGCCAGGGATTGCCTTTTCTATAGTAAATTTTTCAGAAAATAATTTTTTACTGTCGCAAATTTTAATTGCGCCAGGGATTGCCTTTTCTACACTAAATTTTTCAAAAAATAATTTCCTACTGTCGCAAATTTTAATTGCTCCAGGGATTGCCTTTTCTATAGTAAGTTTTTCACAAATTAATTTTTTACTGTCGCAAATTTTAATAGCGCGAGGGATTGCCTTTTCTATAGTAAATTTTTCACAAATTAGTTTTTTACTGTCACAAATTTTAATTGCGCCAGGGATTGCCTTTTCTACAGTAAATTTTTCAAAAAATAAGTTTTGCTGTCGCAAATTTTAATTGCGCCAGGGATTGCCTTTTATATAGTAAATTTTTCTAAAACTAATTTTTTACTGTCGGAAATTTTAATTACGCCAGGGATTGCCTTTTCTATAGTAAATTTTTCAAAAATTAATTTTATTACTGTCGCAAATTTTAATTACGCCAGGGATTTCTTTTTCTACAGTAAATTTTACAAAAAATAATTTTCTACTGTCGCAAATTTTAAATACGCCAGGGATTGCATTTTCTATAGTAAATTTTTCAAAAAATAATTTTTTACTGTGGCAAATTTTAATTGCGCCAGGGATTGCCTTTTCTATAGTAAATTTTTCACAAATTAATTTTTTACTCTCGCAAATTTTAAATACGCCAGGGATTGCCTTTTCTACAGTAAATTTTTCAAAAATAATTTTTTACTGTCGCAAATTTTAATTGCGCCAGGGATTGCCTTTTCTGATAGTAAATTTTTCAAAAAATAATTTTTTACTGTCGCAAATTTTAATTACGCCAAGGATTGCCTTTTCTATAGTAAATTATTCAAAAAATAATTTTTTACTGTCGCAAATTTTAATTGCGCCAGCGATTGACTTTTCTATAGTAAATTTTTCACAAATTAGTTTTTTTACTGTCGCAAATTTTAATTGCGCCAGAGATTGCCTTTTCTATAGTAAATTTTTCACAAATTTATTTTTTACTGTCGCAAACTGTAATTGCGCCAGGGATTACATTTTCTATAGTAAATTTTTCAAAAAATAATTTTTTACTGTCGAAAATTATAATTGCGCCAGGGATTGCCTTTTCTATAGTAAATTTTTCAAAAAATAATTTTTGCTGTCGCAAATTTTAATTGCGCCAGGGATTGCCTTTTCTATAGCAAATTTTTCAAAAATTAATTTTTTACTGTCGCAAATTTTAATTGCGCCAGGGATTGCCTTTTCTACAGTAAATTTTTCAAAAAATAATTTTTTACTGCCGCAAATTTTAATTACGCCAGGGATTGCCTTTTCTATAGTAAATTTTTCACAGATTAATTTTTTACTGTCGCAAATTTTAATTGCGGCAGGATTGCCTCTTCTATAGTAAATTTTTCACAAATTAATTTTTTACTGTCCCAAATTTTAATTGCGCCAAGGATTGCCTTTTCTATAGTAAATATTTCAAAAAATAATTTTTTACTGTCGCAAATTTTAATTACGCCAGGGATTGCCTTTTCTATAGTAAATTATTCAAAAAATAATTTTTTACTGTCGCAAATTTTAACTGCGCCAGGGATTGCCTTTTCTATAGTAAATTTTTCACAAATTAATTTTTTACTGTCGCAAATTTTAACTGCGCCAGGGATTGCCTTTTCTACAGTAAATTTTTCACAAATTAATTTTTTACTGTCGCAAATTTTAATTGCGCCAGGGATTGCCCCTTCTACAGTAAATTTTTCAAAAATTAATTTTTTACTGTCGCAAATTTTAATTACGCCAGGGATTGCCTTTTCTATACTAAATTTTTCAAAAATTAATTTTTTACTGTCGCATATTTTAATTGCGCCAGGGATTGCCTTTTCTACAGTAAATTTTTAAAAAAATAATTTTTTACTGTCGCAAATTTTAATTGCGCCAGGGATTGCCTTTTCTACAGTAAATTTTTCAAAAATTAATTTTTTACTGTCGCAAGTTTAAATTGCGCGAGGGATTGCCTTTTCTACATTAAATTTCACAAAAAACTGTCGCAAATTTTAAATACGTCAGGGAATGCCTTTTCTATAGTAAATTTTTCAAAAAATAATTTTTTACTGTCGCAAATTTTAATTGCGCCAGGGATTGCCTTTTCTATAGTAAATTTTTCAAAAATTAATTTTTTACTGTCGCAAATTTTAATTGCGCCAGGGATTGCCTTTTCTACAGTAAATTTTTCAAAAAATAATTTTTTACTGCCGCAAATTTTTATTACGCCAGGGATTGCCTTTTCTATAGTAAATTTTTCACAAATTAATTTTTTACTGTCGCAAATTTTAATTGCGCCAGGGATTGCCTCTTCTACAGTAAATTTTTCACAAATTAATTTTTTACTGTCCCAAAATTTAATTGCGCCAAGGATTGTCTTTTCTATATTAAATTTTTCACAAATTAATTTTTTACTGTCGCAAATTGTAATTGCGCCAGGGATTGCCTTTTCTATAGTAAATTTTTCCAAAAATAATTTTTTACTGTTGCAAATTTTAATTACGCCAGGGATTGCCTTTTCTATAGTAAATTTTTCACAAATTAATTTTTTACTGTCGCAAATTTTAATTGCGCCAGGGATTGCCTTTTCTATATTAAATTTTTCACAAATTAATTTTTTACTGTCGCAAATTGTAATTGCGCCAGGGATTGCCTTTTCTATAGTAAATTTTTCCAAAAATAATTTTTTACTGTTGCAAATTTTAATTACGCCAGGGATTGCCTTTTCTATAGTAAATTTTTCACAAAATAATTTTTTACTGTCGCAAATTTTAATTGCGCCAGGGATTGACTTTTCTATAGTAAATTTTTCACAAATTAATTTTTTACTGTCGCAAATTTTAATTGCGCCAGGGATTGCCTTTTCTACAGTAAATTTTTCACAAATTAATTTTTTACTGTCGCAAATTTTAATTGCCCCAGGGATTGCCTCTTCTACAGTAAATTTTTCAAAAATTAATTGTTTACTGTCGCAAATTTTAATTACGCCAGGGATTGCCTTTTCTATACTAAATTTTTCAAAAATTAATTTTTTACTGTCGCATATTTTAATTGCGCCAGGGATTGCCTTTTCTACAGTAAATTTTTCAAAAAATAATTTTTTACTGTCGCAAATTTTAATTGCGCCAGGGATTGCCTTTTCTACAGTAAATTTTTCAAAAATTAATTTTTTACTGTCGCAAGTTTTAATTGCGCCAGGGTTGCCTTTTCTACATTAAATTTCACAAAAAACTGTCGCAAATTTTAAATACGTCAGGGATTGCCTTTTCTATAGTAAATTATTCAAAAAATAATTTTTTACTGTCGCAAATTTTAATTGCACCAGGGATTGCCTTTTCTATAGTAAATTTTTCACAAATTAATTTTTTACTGTCGCAAATTATAATTGCGCCAGGGATTGCCTTTTCTACAGTAAATTTTTCACAAATTAATTTTTTACTGTCGCAAATTTTAGTTGCGCCAGCGATTTACTTTTCTATAGTAAATTTTTCACAAATTAATTTTTTACTGTCGCAAATTTTAATTGCGCCAGGGATTGCCTTTTCTATAGTAAATTTTTCACAAATTAATTTTTTACTGTCGCAAATTTTAATTGCGCCAGGGATTGCCTTTTCTATAGTAAATTTTTCAAAAAATAATTTTTTCTGTCGCGAATTTTAATTACGCCAAAGATTGCCTTTTCTATAGTAAATTATTCAAAAAATAATTTTTTACTGTCGCAAGTTTTAATTGCGCCAAGGATTGCCTTTTCTATAGTAAATTTTTCAAAAAACAATTTTTTACTGTCGCAAATTTTAATTACGCCAGGGATTGCCTTTTCTATAGTAAATTATTCAAAAAATAATTTTTTACTGTCGCAAGTTTTAATTACGCCAGGGATTGCCATTTCTACAGTAAATTTTTCAAAAAATAATTTTTTACTGTCGCAAATTTTAATTACGCCAGGGATTGCCTTTTCTATAGTAAATTTTTCACAAATTAATTTTTTACTGTCGCAAATTTTAAATACGCCAGGGATTGCCTTTTCTGTAGTAAATTTTTCAAAAAATAATTTTTTATTGTCGCAAATTTTAATTACGCCAGGGATTGCCTTGTCTACAGTAAATTTTTCAAAAAATAATTTTTTACTGTCGCAAGTTTTTATTGCGCCAGGGATTGCCTTTTCTATAGTAAATTTTTCAAAAAATAATTTTATACTGCGCAAATTTTAATTACGCCAGGGATTGCCTTTTATATAGTAAATTTTTCACAAACTAATTTTTTACTGTCGCAAATCGTAATTGCGCTAGGGATTACCTTTTCTATAGTAAATTTTTCAAAAAATAATTTTTTACTGTCGCAAATTTTAATTGCGCCATGGATTGCCTTTTCTATAGTAAATTTTTCAAAAAATAATTTTTTACTGTCGCAAATTTTAATTGCGCCAGGGATTGCCTTTTCTATAGTAAATTTTTCAAAAATTAATTTTTTATTGTCGCAAATTTTAATTGCGCCAGGGATTGCCTTTTCTACAGTAAATTTTTCAAAAAATAATTTTTTACTGTCGCAAATTTTAATTACGCCAGGGATTGCCTTTTCTATAGTAAATTTTTCACAAATTAATTTTTTACTGTCGCAAATTTTAATTGCGCCAGGGATTGCCTTTCCTATAGTAAATTTTTCACTAATTAATTTTTTACTGTCGCAAATTTTAATTGCGCCAGGGATTGCCTTTTCTATAGTAAATTTTTCAAAAAATAATTTTTTACTGTCGCAAATTTTAATTACGCCAGGGATTGCCTTTTCTATAGTAAATTATTCAAAAAATAATTTTTTACTGACGCAAATTTTAATTGCGCCAGGGATTGCCTTTTCTATTTTAAATTTTTCACAAATTAATTTTTTACTGTCGCAAATTTTAATTCCGCCACGGATTGCATTTTCTACAGTAAACTTTCACAAATTAATTTTTTACTGTCGCAAATTTTAATTGCGCCAGGGATTGCCATTTCTACAGTAAATTTTTCAAAAACTAATTTTTTACTGTCGGAAATTTTAACTACGCCAGGGATTGCCTTTTCTATAGTAAATTTTTTACTGTCGCAAATTTTAATTGCGCCAGGGATTACCTTTTCTATAGTAAATTTTTCAAAAAATAATTTTTTATTGCCGCAAATTTTAATTGCGCCAGCGATTGTCTTTTCTACAGTAAATTTTTCAAAAATTAATTTTTTACTGTCGCAAGTTTTAATTGCGCCAAGGGTTGCCTTTTCTATAGTAAATTTTTCAAAAAATTATTTTTTACTGTCGCAAATTTTAATTGCGCCAGGGATTGCCTTTTCTACAGTAAATTTTTCAAAAATTAATTTTTTACTGTCGCAAATTTTAATTACGCCATGGATTGCCTTTTCTATAGTAAATTTTTCAAAAATTAATTTTTTACTGTCGCAAATTTTAATTGCGCCAGGGATTGCCTTTTCTGTAGTAAATTTTTCAAAAATTAATTTTTTTCTGTCGCAAATTTTAATTGCGCCAGGGATTGCCTTTCCTACAGTAAATTTTTCAAAAAATAATTTTTTACTGTCGCAAATTTTAATTACGCCAGGGATTGCCTTTTCTATAGTAAATTTTTCAAAAATTAATTTTTTACTGTCGCAAATTTTAATTGCGCCAGGGATTGCCTTTTCTATAGTAAATTTTTCAAAAAATAATTTTTTACTGTCGCAATTTTAATTGCGCCAAGGATTGCCTTTTCTACAGTAAATTTTTCAAAAATTAATTTTTTACTGTCGCATGTTTTAAGTGCGCCAGGGATTGCCTTTTCTACAGTAAATTTTACAAAAAATAATTTTCTACTGTCGCAAATTTTAAATACGCCAGGGATTGACTTTTCTATAGTAAATTTTTCAAAAAATAATTTTTTACTGTCGCAAGTTTTAATTGCGCCAGGGATTGCCTTTTCTATAGTAAATTATTCAAAAAATAATTTTTTACTGTCGCAAGTTTTAATTAAGCCAGGGATTGCCTTTTCTACAGTAAATTTTTCAAAAAATAATTTTTTACTGTCGCAAATTTTAATTACGCCAGGGATTGCCTTTTCTATAGTAAATTTTTCAAAAAATAATTTTTTACTGTCGCAAGTTTTAATTACGCCAGGGATTGCCTTTTCTACAGTAAATTTTTCAAAAAATAATTTTTTACTGTCGCAAATTTTAATTACGCCAGGGATTGCCTTTTCTGCAGTAAATTTTTCAAAAAATAATTTTTTACTGTCGCAAATTTTAATTACGCCAGGGATTGCCTTTTATATAGTAAATTTTTCACAAATTAATTTTTTAGTGTCGCAAATTTTAAATACGCCTTTTCTACAGTAAATTTTTCAAAAAATAATTTTTTACTGTCGTAAATTTTAATTACGCCAGGGATTGCCTTTTCTACAGTAAATTTTTCAAAAAATAATTTTTTACTGTCGCAAATTTTAATTGCGCCAGGGATTGCCCTTTCTATAGTACATTTTTCAAAAAATAATTTTATACTGTCGCAAATTTTAATTACGCCAGGGATTGCCTTTTCTATAGTAAATTTTTAACAAATTAATTTTTTACTGTCGCAAATTGTAATTGCGCCAGGGATTACCTTTTCTATAGTAAATTATTCAATAAATAATTTTTTATTGTCGCAAGTTTTAATTACGCCAGGGATTGCCTTTTCTACAGTAAACTTTTCAAAAACTAATTTTTTACTGTCGCAAATTTTAATTGCGCCAGGGATTGCCTTTTCTATAGTAAATTTTTCAAAAAATAATTTTTTACTGTCGCAAATTTTAATTGCGCCAGGGATTGCCTTTTCTATAGTAAATTTTTCAAAAATTAATTTTTTATTGTCGCAAATTTTAATTGCGCCAGGGATTGCCTTTTCTATAGTAAATTTTTCAAAAAATAATTTTATACTGCGCAAATTTTAATTACGCCAGGGATTGCCTTTTATATAGTAAATTTTTCACAAACTAATTTTTTACTGTCGCAAATCGTAATTGCGCTAGGGATTACCTTTTCTATAGTAAATTTTTCAAAAAATAATTTTTTACTGTCGCAAATTTTAATTGCGCCAGGGATTGCCTTTTCTATAGTAAATTTTTCAAAAAATAATTTTTTACTGTCGCAAATTTTAATTGCGCCAGGGATTGCCTTTTCTATAGTAAATTTTTCAAAAATTAATTTTTTATTGTCGCAAATTTTAATTGCGCCAGGGATTGCCTTTTCTACAGTAAATTTTTCAAAAAATAATTTTTTACTGTCGCAAATTTTAATTACGCCAGGGATTGCCTTTTCTATAGTAAATTTTTCACAAATTAATTTTTTACTGTCGCAAATTTTAATTGCGCCAGGGATTGCCTTTCCTATAGTAAATTTTTCACTAATTAATTTTTTACTGTCGCAAATTTTAATTGCGCCAGGGATTGCCTTTTCTATAGTAAATTTTTCAAAAAATAATTTTTTACTGTCGCAAATTTTAATTACGCCAGGGATTGCCTTTTCTATAGTAAATTATTCAAAAAATAATTTTTTACTGAAGCAAATTTTAATTGCGCCAGGGATTGCCTTTTCTATTTTAAATTTTTCACAAATTAATTTTTTACTGTCGCAAATTTTAATTCCGCCACGGATTGCCTTTTCTACAGTAAATTTTCACAAATTAATTTTTTACTGTCGCAAATTTTAATTGCGCCAGGGATTGCCATTTCTACAGTAAATTTTTCAAAAACTAATTTTTTACTGTCGGAAATTTTAACTACGCCAGGGATTGCCTTTTCTATAGTAAATTTTTTACTGTCGCAAATTTTAATTGCGCCAGGGATTACCTTTTCTATAGTAAATTTTTCAAAAAATAATTTTTTATTGCCGCAAATTTTAATTGCGCCAGCGATTGTCTTTTCTACAGTAAATTTTTCAAAAATTAATTTTTTACTGTCGCAAGTTTTAATTGCGCCAAGGGTTGCCTTTTCTATAGTAAATTTTTCAAAAAATTATTTTTTACTGTCGCAAATTTTAATTGCGCCAGGGATTGCCTTTTCTACAGTAAATTTTTCAAAAATTAATTTTTTACTGTCGCAAATTTTAATTACGCCATGGATTGCCTTTTCTATAGTAAATTTTTCAAAAATTAATTTTTTACTGTCGCAAATTTTAATTGCGCCAGGGATTGCCTTTTCTGTAGTAAATTTTTCAAAAATTAATTTTTTTCTGTCTCAAATTTTAATTGCGCCAGGGATTGCCTTTCCTACAGTAAATTTTTCAAAAAATAATTTTTTACTGTCGCAAATTTTAATTACGCCAGGGATTGCCTTTTCTATAGTAAATTTTTCAAAAATTAATTTTTTACTGTCGCAAATCTTAATTGCGCCAGGGATTGCCTTTTCTATAGTAAATTTTTCAAAAAATAATTTTTTACTGTCGCAATTTTAATTGCGCCAAGGATTGCCTTTTCTACAGTAAATTTTTCAAAAATTAATTTTTTACTGTCGCATGTTTTAAGTGCGCCAGGGATTGCCTTTTCTACAGTAAATTTTACAAAAAATAATTTTCTACTGTCGCAAATTTTAAATACGCCAGGGATTGCCTTTTCTATAGTAAATTTTTCAAAAAATAATTTTTTACTGTCGCAAGTTTTAATTGCGCCAGGGATTGCCTTTTCTATAGTAAATTATTCAAAAAATAATTTTTTACTGTCGCAAGTTTTAATTAAGCCAGGGATTGCCTTTTCTACAGTAAATTTTTCAAAAAATAATTTTTTACTGTCGCAAATTTTAATTACACCAGGGATTGCCTTTTCTATAGTAAATTTTTCAAAAAATAATTTTTTACTGTCGCAAGTTTTAATTACGCCAGGGATTGCCTTTTCTACAGTAAATTTTTCAAAAAATAATTTTTTACTGTCGCAAATTTTAATTACGCCAGGGATTGCCTTTTCTGCAGTAAATTTTTCAAAAAATAATTTTTTACTGTCGCAAATTTTAATTACGCCAGGGATTGCCTTTTATATAGTAAATTTTTCACAAATTAATTTTTTAGTGTCGCAAATTTTAAATACGCCAGGGATTGCCTTTTCTACAGTAAATTTTTCAAAAAATAATTTTTTACTGTCGTAAATTTTAATTACGCCAGGGATTGCCTTTTCTACAGTAAATTTTTCAAAAAATAATTTTTTACTGTCGCAAATTTTAATTGCGCCAGGGATTGCCCTTTCTATAGTACATTTTTCAAAAAATAATTTTATACTGTCGCAAATTTTAATTACGCCAGGGATTGCCTTTTCTATAGTAAATTTTTAACAAATTAATTTTTTACTGTCGCAAATTGTAATTGCGCCAGGGATTACCTTTTCTATAGTAAATTTTTCACAAATTAGTTTTTTACTGTCGCAAATTTTAATTGCGCCAGGGTTTGCCTTTTCTATAGTAAATTTTTCACAAATTAATTTTTTACTGTCGCAAATTTTAATTGCGCCAGGGATTGCCTTTTCTATAGTAAATTTTTTACTGTCGCAAATTTTAACTACGCCAGGGATTGCCTTTTCTATAGTAAATTTTTCAAAATTTAATTTTAAACTGTCGCAAATTTTAATTGCGCCAGGGCTTGCCTTTTCTATAGTAAATTTTTCAAAAAATAATTTTTTACTGTCGAAAATTTTAATTGCGCCAGGGATTGCCTTTTCTATAGTAAATTTTTCATAAATTAGTTATTTACTGTCACAAATTTTAATTGCGCCAGGGATTGCCTTTTCTACAGTAAATTTTTCAAAAAATAATTTTTTACTGTCGCAAATTTTAACTGCGCCAGGGATTGCCTTTTCTATAGTAAATTTTTCAAAAAATAATTTTTTACTGTCGCAAATTTTAATTGCGCCAGGGATTGCCTTTTCTATAGTAAATTTTTCAGAAAATAATTTTTTACTGTCGCAAATTTTAATTGCGCCAGGGATTGCCTTTTCTATAGTAAATTATTCAAAAAATAATTTTTTACTGTCGCAAATTTTAATAGCGCCAGGGATTGCCTTTTCTATAGTAAACTTTTCAGAAAATAATTTTTTACTGTCGCAAATTTTAATTGCGCCAGGGATTGCCTTTTCTACACTAAATTTTTCAAAAAATAATTTCCTACTGTCGCAAATTTTAATTGCTCCAGGGATTGCCTTTTCTATAGTAAATTTTTCAAAAATTAATTACATTAAATTTCACAAAAAACTGTCGCAAATTTTAAATACGTCAGGGAATGCCTTTTCTATAGTAAATTTTTCAAAAAATAATTTTTTACTGTCGCAAATTTTAATTTCGCCAGGGATTGCCTTTTCTATAGTAAATTTTTCAAAAATTAATTTTTTACTGTCGCAAATTTTAATTGCGCCAGGGATTGCCTTTTCTACAGTAAATTTTTCAAAAAATAATTTTTTACTGCCGCAAGTTTTAATTACGCCAGGGATTGCCTTTTCTACAGTAAATTTTTCAAAAAATAATTTTTTACTGTCGCAAATTTTAATTGCGTCAGGGATTGCCTATTCTATAGTAAATTTTTCAAAAAATAATTTTTTACTGTCGCAAATTTTAATAGCGCCAGGGATTGCCTTTTCTATAGTAAATTTTTCACAAATTAGTTTTTTACTGTCACAAATTTTAATTGCGCCAGGGATTGCCTTTTCTACAGTAAATTTTTCAAAAAATAAGTTTTGCTGTCGCAAATTTTAATTGCGCCAGGGATTGCCTTTTATATAGTAAATTTTTCTAAAACTAATTTTTTACTGTCGGAAATTTTAATTACGCCAGGGATTGCCTTTTCTATAGTAAATTTTTCAAAAATTAATTTTATACTGTCGCAAATTTTAATTACGCCAGGGATTTCTTTTTCTACAGTAAATTTTACAAAAAATAATTTTCTACTGTCGCAAATTTTAAATACGCCAGGGATTGCATTTTCTATAGTAAATTTTTCAAAAAATAATTTTTTACTGTGGCAAATTTTAATTGCGCCAGGGATTGCCTTTTCTATAGTAAATTTTTCACAAATTAATTTTTTACTCTCGCAAATTTTAAATACGCCAGGGATTGCCTTTTCTACAGTAAATTTTTCAAAAAATAATTTTTTACTGTCGCAAATTTTAATTGCGCCAGGGATTGCCTTTTCTATAGTAAATTTTTCAAAAAATAATTTTTTACTGTCGCAAATTTTAATTACGCCAAGGATTGCCTTTTCTATAGTAAATTATTCAAAAAATAATTTTTTACTGTCGCAAATTTTAATTGCGCCAGCGATTGACTTTTCTATAGTAAATTTTTCACAAATTAGTTTTTTACTGTCGCAAATTTTAATTGCGCCAGGGATTGCCTTTTCTATAGTAAATTTTTCACAAATTTATTTTTTACTGTCGCAAATTGTAATTGCGCCAGGGATTACATTTTCTATAGTAAATTTTTCAAAAAATAATTTTTTACTGTCGAAAATTATAATTGCGCCAGGGATTGCCTTTTCTATAGTAAATTTTTCAAAAAATAATTTTTTACTGTCGCAAATTTTAATTGCGCCAGGGATTGCCTTTTCTATAGCAAATTTTTCAAAAATTAATTTTTTACTGTCGCAAATTTTAATTGCGCCAGGGATTGCCTTTTCTACAGTAAATTTTTCAAAAAATAATTTTTTACTGCCGCAAATTTTAATTACGCCAGGGATTGCCTTTTCTATAGTAAATTTTTCACAGATTAATTTTTTACTTTACTGTCGCAAATTTTAATTGCGGCAGGGATTGCCTCTTCTATAGTAAATTTTTCACAAATTTAATTTTTTACTGTCCCAAATTTGAATTGCGCCTAGGAGTCGCCAGGGGCGTAGAGGTTTGTGGGCACTTTTTATGTAGGGGGGACGGGCGCCTAATGGGTTGGACGCAAGGGGTGTGGGTCTGTGGGGGAGGGGGGGGGGGGGGACTGAGGGAAGGGGGATACTAGACTTGAGAGAGAATGGGGGGGGCGGGTGTGGACGGGGGGGGGGGGTGTATAGGTGAGGGCGGGGGGGTGAGGGACAGGAGGGGGTGGGCTAGAGTTGGGGCAGGGGGGGGGGCGGGACGAAGAGGGTGGGGGGAGAGGGGGGGGGGTGGGGGGGTGGCAGAAGGGAGGGGCGGGAAGGGTAGGGACGACGGTGGGGGGGGGGGGGGGGGGGGGGGGGCTGGGGGGTGGG